>LKEB01000072.1:5136-30011 GCA_003795295.1 Cytospora leucostoma
TATAATTATAGGAAGTCTTAATATAGTAGATATAATTCGTATAAGTACTATCCTTGATATCTAGGTATAAGATATACTCTAGGAAAGGCTAATTAACCTAAATAGTCCTAACCGAGGTTATAAATCGAGTACTAGTATATCGTTTAGAGTAGTAGTCGTATAGCTCTTTATTATAGTACCCGTATACTATAATGAAGAGCGAGAGGAGGCGATTAGTATAAACGAGTATAGCGTTTTGATAAGGTCTATATAATATAGCTCCGGCTATATAGACGATAAACTTTTATAGCTTAAGGCGAGAGAAGTTAATATTAACCTAGTTCTTATACTTTTAGCTAGGTAGGATACTAGCCTAAAACTCTTTAGGGTTTAGATATTATAGTTATAATCGGGTATAGAAGTAACTAGCTAGGACTTCTAATACTATATAATCAAGGGCCTTTATAAGCTCGTACTAAATAGGGATTATTCTACCGAACTTAGGAAAGGGGCTAAGAGGAGAGACCTAAGTAGAAGATGCCTATAAACCCCCTAAGAGGTTAGTAATATATCCTACTAGGAATATTAGTTTATAGCGAGGCTGATTAGGTACTCTCGAGTAGCCTAACTCCTCTTACTCGCGAGCTAGTCCTAGACGAGGTATTATAGAGGATAATAAAGAAGGAATAGAGCGTTCGAAATAATATAATATATTAATGAGATTTATTATAGTATCAAAAGAAAGGAAGAAAGTAAGTAAGGAAGTTGAATAGGTTGAAAAGAAAAAGAGGGAGTAAAGGCTACTATAGAAAGGTATAAAAAGTAGGCTAAAAAGGGAAATCACTTTATTACCTAAAGCGATTCATAAAAAGGGTAGTTATATAAATAGCCTAGTTACCTTTAACCTTAAACTTGATTCTACCTAGCTATTCACTATAGATAATAAATCACCTAACTATACTCTCTCTATAAAATACTAAGTATAAAAAGCTAGACTTCCTCCCTATTCTTACTTTAACTGAACCTATTACTCTTTACCTATATAAACTTCAATAAATCGTCTATAATTAATACTTCTACTTTATAAGCAATATACCGAGCTACTTAATCAAGAGTAATAGACTTCCTAGAATAGAGCCTTATTATAGCTAATCCTAGCGACCCGAATTAATAGGCTAAGACGTTTAGAGTATATATTTAATAAGGAGTAGTAATAGACCGAGAGGTTATTCTTAAGCGCTTACCCTATTTTATTATAGAAGATATCAAGTCGAGTAAAGTTCTAGATATACTTGATTAGTTCTTCCTATATATTAGGGAATACTATATCTTCTAAGATAATAGTACTCCGAACTATCTCTAATATACTTATTACCTACTCAAGCTCTACGACCTTAAGGGTAAGATCTAGGTAGATAAGGGCCTCGAGTAAGACTATATTAATACTAGCCTTATCTACTTCTCCTAGTATCTAATTAAAGTAGTATAGGTCTATAGAGGATACTAGCGAATAGATTCGTATACTAGGGCATTTCACTTTCAAAATATTACTTAATCGCTAAGTAAGGCTAGGACTCGAAGGTTTTATTTTTAGCTCCTTAGAGGACCCGATTTTAATAATTAGTCTCTTCTATACTTTGATTAGAAGCAATAGTATAGAGGGATTTAGGACTTAGGTCTATATAAATATATAGAGGACGAGAAGCGATACTAGCTCGAATTAGCTTAGTATATTCTCAGATAAAGCATTATATATAGGTTCCTTATCTATATCTAATATAGTATATTATACTTCGTAGTTATATATATCCCCTATATAGGTTACTCGGAAAGGAAGGTAAGCGGTATTTATATTATCAATAACTTCTATATAAAGCTATTTGAACCTATAGACCGGGACTTCAATATTCCTAAGAAGACTCAGATATTTAGGTATAAGGATTAGATAAAAGCTATCTATATAACTCGGGAACTTATTTAGTAGAAGTAGAGGTTAGTAGAGGAAGCGATAAAGGATATACTAGCTATAGCGTTCTAGATAGAGCTTAACTCGTATAGGAGGCTATAATTCCCTCTTATACTGAGTATCAGTATCTTGAGTAAAAAGGAGTTTATATAGAGGCCTATTTATAGGTAGCTCGAATATAGGAGTAATAGTATATTATTCAAAGATATCTCGGATTATACTTAAATCTCGAGTAAGAATGATCCGATTAACGATTAATAAGCTTTTACTTCTAACCTAGCCCCTATAACCTTCCTTCGAGGAATAGCGATACCTTTTTACTATATTAGTACTACTCCTATTATTAAACTAGGCTAATATAGCTGATAGGTAATACTATCTATGAGCTAGCTTCAAATACTATTTAATCGATAGCTATTATACTAACTATCCTAATAAGCCTCGAGATAGCCCTCTCGCTAGCCCTCTAAAGGTATTACTATAGGCTATAATGATAATAATATCTATAATATATCCCCCCCTCGATTAAATAGGAGTAGTATCATACCTAAAAAGCTATTAATAATTAATAAGCGCTCTAGCTTAGAACTATTGCCCCTAGGGCCTATACTCTTATTATCGCCTTAGCTAGCTATCTTATAGGTAGAGATAAAGTTACTATAATACTTTATTAATAAGTATAAGGAGGCTCTAAATAGGCTTAGTTAGTCTCGATACTAGGAGCTAGCTATAGCCTTATCCTTAATAGTTCTACCGAGTAGATCTTAAGAGATAGTTCGATACTAACTACTTATCACTCTTTAACTACCCGGTTAACTAGTAGTAGCGGGTTAATAGTAACCTATTTAGGTATTAAACGTATAGATACCGCTTCTACTAGTACCTCGACGGTTCAATCGGATATTTGAACGAACTCGGGATTTCGGTTTGAGACCTCTAGCTAATACTCAACTACTACTTAAGCCTCGCTCCTATAGAAATATACCTTAGGATAAATAATAGGTATATATCTTCTAACCTACCTATTTAGCTAATTAGACTAGATTCGAGTATGAACTAGATATAGAGAAATAAGAGCTTGATCTTAAGGTAATATAGGCGTCTAGGGCTAATCGAATAAGACGATAGTAAATAGATAGGCCTAAATAGTCGTATTAGGTAGGGGATACTTTATACGAGTATAGAAAGGAAGTATATAGGTGAAAAACGCGTTCGTAATAGTAGATATATAGATAGATAGCTACTCAACCCCTATTCTAGATTGAATAATTAAGTAGCTTCCTATCTAAGGGAAATAAGCTACTAGGGGAGGTATAATACGGTAGCTAGGGAATATAGGTAGGTCTATAAGACTAGGGGACCCCTACTTAGTTTTTTATCATTCCTTACCTTACCTACTATACTATTTATGATATAGATAATCAATATACGCGATGCCTTTCATATACGCCTGAATAGGCCTAAAGAACCCGAATAAAGCTATTATGAAGCCCTTTTTACCTTGAATTATACCTATGAACTCTTAAGTAGCTAGCTCTTGCCCTAGGGCATAGGTCGTATACCTATCCTCCGATTTAGTATATTCTTCCGAAATACTATAGATGAGTTAGTAAAAGACTACTAAGATAAGGAAATAACGTTTCTAGTAACTAGGAAGTAGGGATACCTATAGTTCTTTATTACGAAGGCTAAAGCTATTAGTGCTTTCTTTACCGAGAAAGAGTTATACTACCTTTATTACTGATTCGGATACCCTTTAGTTAATCGTCTTTCGCATTTACTACGAAATATAGGCTATAATAACGATCTTATACCGTTAGAAGCTATTATGAAGTTTTACTACTACTACTAAATAAAAGGACCTACCTTAAAACGATTTAAATTTACCCTAAAGGACGATAGCGATTTCAACTATAAGATCATTATTAATATAATATATCTAATCAGTAGGCTAGTACTTTATATAGTAGACTCTTTAATATCGTTCTAAGTAATACGATTTCTTCTATCCCTCTTAATAAAGGATATATAGGAAGCCTTATAAATAATATAGATAGATATATACCTTAGCCTACCTAATTAGTTAGTTTATAATACTAGTATAAACTTCGCCTTAGTAGAGTTTAGGAATAAGGTAAAGATTATAAGAATTATATATAAATAGGTACTTATAGAGGTATACTAGTTTATAGGTAAGGTTAAACGATACTATAGCCCCCTTTACTATACTTTCGAAATTCTCTATACTGAATTAGTAGGTACCTTCGTTAGCGAGGCAATCCTTTAGATAGCTATAAAAGCCATTAATGATATAGTAGGACCCGATAGCCTAGTACCTATACTACTCGTTTTTAGTACTTTCCTATGAGTAAACCTCGACTCGCTACCCTCGCTATTAATACTAAGAAGAGTAGAAGCTATTATAAAAGCAATATAAGCCTTATAAAAGACTACTATAGAATACTAGTTAAATAAAGTTATAGCTACCTATAATAGCCCTAGTATAGATAATTAGATAGTACTACTACTTTAGAGCGAGGTAAGAGTCTAGCGAGAGAAAGAAGGCTAGTAGGGACTATATAAACTTCTCGCTATTAAGGGTTATGATTTTACTTTAGACCTTCCTAATAGCCCTATAAAGTTTCGGTCTATACTCATTCAGTTATATTATTATAGCGAAGATAATAATATCCTAATAGTAATAGTAATAGTAACCGTAGTACTAGAGGTAATAGTACTTATAAAGCTACTACTAGTAGAGTTCCCTAGGCCTATAATACTAGATATATAGCCTCTAATACTATAAAAGCGAGGCTAGCCTAAGGGTTTAAAGAATAAACCGAAGCTATTAAAGCCTATTGAGATTAATGCTTTCGTTACTTAGAAAGAGAAGGAAAACTATAAACTAGTACTCAAGTTAAGGCGCGACGGTATAATTAATAGCCTAAGCGACCCCTTCGAGGAATCTAATATAAAGGAGATCAACGATCTTATTACCTATAATATCTTTCGCTTCGAATGATTTAATGAGAAAACCTATAGCCCTTATAGACTATTTAAGGCCTATATAATATAGGAGATCAAGGGTAAGACCGAGAAGCTATATAAGAAATCATAATTAATTATCTAGGGGTATAATGATACTAGGAAGGAGAATATCCTTATATAATCGTTTACGATTTAGTATATAAGCTAATATATTATTACTACCCTTATACCTACCTTAATAGCAATAGGTATAAAGATCGAGTTAAGGGATATTATATAAGTATACCCTTAGTCGAAATTAGAGTTAGTATATATTATTCTTACGACCCTTCCGAAGGAACTATAAGCTCGGTATCCCCCTAATACTATTATATAGTTAGTAAAGCTACTATATAGAATCGCTAAGGCTAATATTTACTAGTAGAATACCTATTATTATTATTATTATAAGAAGCTAAAGATAAATACTTCTATATATAACCTATACCTACTAGTAATAATTAGAGGTAAAGACTCTTTTAGTATTATTAATATATAGACCGATAATATACTTATAATAGGTATAGAAGTATTCTCATTAATAGAAGAAGAATAGATTTAGAAGGTAGAGCTAATATATAAACTGAAGATAGTCCTATCCCTAGGGACTACCCTTGATTTCAATAATATGAAAATTACGATATGAGATAATAGAACGATCGATATATACTAGAAAGGCTAAGCAATAAAGATCACGATAATAGACCCGAAGGCGCTTAACTATACCTAGAGGTATTTAGAATAATATGCTTATAGCGCTTATCTAGTATCGATCTACTAATTAGAGGCTATATTTAACCTATCGGTTGCTATATAGATTTAGAACCCTAAAGCGAAGGATTATAAGATTCTAAATCGCTACCTAGAGTAGTAGATAAAGAACCCTTTATATAGGCTATACTATATCGCTTTAGACCTATTAAAGGCTAAACTCACTATCTTTATAGATAGTTTATTTACTAATAACTATGACCTTAATAGTTAGATTAGCTTCGTAATCGTAATCGTAGAAGAGATAATAGAAAGCAATAACGATAGTATATAGTATAGAATATAAGGAAATATTATCTATTAATCGTCGATAAAGTATAAGAGGGTTATATGAAGTATTCTAGCTTCCGAGATCTATAGAATAGTAAATAGCTTCGACCTCGGTATAGTTATTATTACGACTTTATAAATAGTTATAATTCAATTAGGACTACCTATAATTCCGCTAATTATTTATACCGATTCCTATTTACTCTATAAATGCCTTATTAAATTAGGTATAACGAAGGAGAAGTAGTTAATAGTAGATATTATATCCCTTTACTAATCATACGAATACTAAGAGATTCACGAAATCAGGTAGATAAACGGCTCTAATAACCTAGCCGATACTATAACGAAGGTATTACTAAATCGGGCTTTAGAATACCTAGTTAATAGTAATGAGTTAACGGTTAAGGTAGAGGGTTTCGTAGAACGAGATTAATAGGGACTATAACGGTTATAATAGTAGTATTAAGGCTATTTATAACGAGGAAATCGTCGATGAAAGCGATGAGGAAATAGCGACGAATTCGATGAAATAAACGTCGACGAAATCGTCGACGAAATCGTCGATGAAGGAAGGGCCTATTCGAAGCGCGAAGGAATATAGTTATTTACTATAATAGAAGACTACTAGTATTGAATAGTAGCGAGTTTTGGCTACCTAATACGGTAGGCGGTATAGGGTTCACCGCCCTAGGTGAACGGGCAGAATCACCTACCTACCTATACCTTCCCTCTATATAACCTATAGATAGTTCTTTCCTTCCTTCGGTAGATATAACCTAAATGAATACGACTGTTTCTCACCGCGTTACGTAACGTTGCCCTACCAACATATATATATATATATATATATATGTATGCTTTCAGCTCACCACCTCGTGACATTGTTTCTACAGGCGGACCACTGACTACGATGTCGATCATGGACCCCCATCTACATGTACTTGGCGCGGCACAGTACCTCGAACAACTATGGTACGGCGGATTTCTAGGTAGTTCCCTGTCAACGTTCTACGTAGTGTATGGGTGATGTCGAGCCTCATTACGAACGACCGGGGCAGTGTCGTATATAGCTATCTCCGGCTATACTGCCCGGAGGCTCAACAGCTTTACCCACTTACAACTCGAGAAACCCGTCAATTATTCCCGGATACATGGGCAACAACTCAGATCCACTCACATTCTACCTTTTGGGGTAACAAACCAGACGCTCACAGTCAACCTCACATGTTACCATATATCACCTGAGCAGCACAAGGCCAGGCCTTCCCTCCGACCGCCCAATGGTAAGGACATCAAAATCCAGCAGCCCCAGATAGTAAGTTTCCTGCCAGGATCCTAGATGGAATCTCCAATGGCTTTATGGTTGCGACTAAACGCGACTCAATGGACACGGTCTGCAGCCCTCGTGCCTGTGTGAACTTGGCCATTTCGCCGCTCTCATCTTCCAAGATATTTTTTGGACGAAACGGTTACAATGAATGCTCACAGAAAAGATGATTATGTTTTTTGTCTATTCTCCACCCCGCCTGACCTAACCACCAGATGCAATAAACCCCAATCTCTATGCTTTCTCCTCACTCCTCCCGTCAGCCAGCGCCGACCTCATCTCGCCCTTGATCCTCGTCACAGTGCCCGCGCCACCGTAGACCATACTCGTGTAGATCATAGCCACGCTCGCGCCGGCGTTCAGCACCTGGAGCGCCTGCTCGCCGTTCTTGATCCCGCCGGTCGCGAAGATGACCTTCTGCTTCGGCTCCTCTCCCTCCTTGCCGCCGCCGCCCTCGGCCGCCTGCAGCGCCGCGCCGTCGAGCAGCTTGCGGTACCTCCCGACCAGGTCGAGCGTCCTGGCGAACATGGCCGGGCCGGAGAACCCGCCCGTCTCGGCGAGCGCCTGCTGCTCGCGCGCGGTGAGCCTCACGCCCTGGGCCACGAGGCCCGCCCTCCTCTTGGTGGTGTTGCCGACGATGACGCCGTCCACGCCGCTCAGGTACACGGCCCGCACGATGCCCTCCATCTGCGCGTCCTCGTCCTCGTCCGGGGACACCTTGACCATGACCCTCGGCTTGACCTTCCTGTCCGCCCTCCCGGCCTCCTCCACCACCGCGCCCAGGATCCTGCCCAGCGGGCCCGCGGCCTGCAGGTCCCGCAGGCCGGGGGTGTTGGGGCTGCTCACGTTGACGACCAGCACGTCCGCGTAGGGGGCGAGCCGGTTCACGCAGTAGACGTAGTCCCGCGCGACGGCCTCGACGTCCCGCTCGTCCGTCTCCTTCTGCTTGGCCACCTGCACGGCCAGCAGCCTGCCCGGCAGCAGGCTGCCCGGCGGCACGTCGACGCCCTCCCCGTCGAGGACCTCCTGCTCCGTGAGGCCCAGGCCCAGCGCGAACCGGCGCACGCGGTCGCGCAGCCGGGCGGCCATGGCGTCCGCGCCGCGGCTGTTGAGCCCGTTGCGGTTGACGAGGCCCTCGACGGCGGGGACCCTCCAGGACCTCGGGCGGGGGTTCCCAGACTGTGCGTGGGGCGTGCACCCGCCCACCTCGACGATGCCGGCGCCGAGGTCGAACAGGGCGTCCGGGATGTCGGCGTCCTTGTCCAGGCCGGCGGATATGGCGATGGGGTTGGCGACGGCCTGGTCGAAGACGGTGACGGCGAGGTCGGAGGGCTCAGGGACGACGCCCGACCTGGCGGGCCGCTCGCGCGGGTTCAGGCCGAGCTCGCGGAGGACCTTGAGGGCCACGAGGCCGATGTGGTGGGCGTCCTCGGCGTCGGAGTAGACGGCACGGAGCAGCGGCGGGACGAGCCATTGGTGGTAGGAGGAGCGGGTGTCGGTCGCGTAGAGGTAGGAGATGTAGAGGGCCGCGGCGAGGGAGACGGAGAGGGCTGCTGTGCCGAGGCCGATTGCGGATCTCTGGGGGGGTTTCGCTTGTTTCTGCTGCTGCGAGCTCGATGATGAGGAGGAGGAAGAGGAAGAGGTCGAGGACGATGCCGACGCGGTAGAGGAAGAGGAAGAGGCTTCAGTCGTGGTGGTTGAGGAGGAGGCAGCTCGTCGGGTCGATTGGTTCAGAAGTCTGGGCGTGAGAGCTGGTCTGGCGAGGCGAAGGGTGGTCAGAGGGGATCTTATCCCCCGGGGAATTGGTCGTGCCATGGCAAAATTGGGGAAACTGGACGTTGCCAGTGATCTCAATGGCTCGTTGTGGTTGAGCTGAGGGAGGGGGTTGATCGAACAGGCAGTGAGTGCCGCTGATTATTATTAAACGCAAAAAAGAAGCGAAGCATATCGAGTCTGGTCGAGTCGCGAATCGGAAAGCACGCACGAGCCTCTCCTGACATGTGGTCTGTCCAAGGTGGGCTGCTATAGTGGGCTGCTATAGTGGGCTGCTATAGTGGGCTGCTATAGTGGACTGTAGCCCTGTAGCTCACCAGGACACCTTCCGATTGTGGTCCGACAGCGCGGTATAGTGTTCGGCCCCTAAGCATAGTGCTACCGTGCGCTAGACTACAGTGATGAATCCCGGGGTTGCAGTACGCTACACACTACTGCAACCCACTAAGTGTTCAAGTAGCTACACTGAAAATGTCCTGTACGATTCATTCAATTCCAATCCTCTATCCTTTGTACGCCGTGTAATGCTTATGCCCCTTTTACATCTATCCTATATCTACACCCATGCGCGCACACATATATATATAGGTATATATGATACCTGCTCGGGATGGTATATGCAAATATACGCATTGCCATATCCATACCCATAGCCACCATGGATGTAGCTAGCCATGCTCACAACTATGCAGCGATCTTCCCGCCCTGCGATCCTGGAGTAAATACCCTTTCACCCGCCCCAGCCCCAGCCCCAGCCCCGGCCCTGGCCCTATCCTCCTCCTCCTCAGCCTGCCTGTTCACCCAGGTCAGATACGTCTGCCAGCCCATGGCGACGACCCCCGCGAACACGCCCCGGAACTCCACCGGCATGACGCTGAAGTTGATGACGTTGACGAAGGGCCACAGCTTGCACGAGTCGACCACGGTCCTGGGCACCGTCCTCCTGATGCGGTCCCAGACCTCGGCCGCCGTGTCGCCGGCCAGCAGCGCCTGCATGCCGAAGAAGTACGCGTTGAAGAGCGGCGTGAAGACGGCCTGGGCGAAGGCGATCTGCGCCGCGACGGACAGCACGCGCGACCGGTAGACGAAGGTGCGGTTCAGCCAGAGGTAACTGTGAGGCGGGGGGCGGGGAAGAGAGCACACGTTAGCTATGCTTGGTTGGGTGGGTGTTGCCTAGGTGAGTAGATGGACCAGTTGCCGTCTCATCTGTATGCATGTATGTCTGTATGTATATGTGTGTGTGTGTGTGAGAGAGAGAGAGAGAGAGAGAGAGAGAGAACATACCTCTCATAGATAGGAACCGCAGAGAGGCCACCGATCGTCACCGCCCGGGCAGTCCGCTCGGGCTCATATTCCTTCCCGCCGATGCGCTGGGCGTTGACGTCGGCGACGGAGTAGATGGTCAGGAAGGTGAGGAACTGTGTCAGCCAGGGCCTCTTTTTCCCCGCCCGGCCGTAGGCCTGGACGGCGCGCGTAACGGGCCCGAGACGCAGGTATAAGGGGACGTTCGTGCTGGAGTTTGTTGTGGTGTTGTTGGGCGTCGGTATATCCCTGGCCGGCGTGACGGGCTCTGGCTTGTTGTTGTTGGAGTTCCATCGGCGTTGTCGCATGCCGTCTCTTAGCGAGTGAAGTTGCCGGCGCAAGAGTGCGCGGTATATCAGGGATACTGCCATCCCCAGGATTGTGTCTTCGCCGCCTTCGTCGTTGTTGTTGTTGTCGTCGTCGTCTTCGTTCTTGTCGGTGCTGAGCTGACTATGTTATCTAGGGTTGTAATGAATGGTCAAGGGTGACGTTGGTATATACAGTACACTCTGTTATTATTGCTACACACATCAGAGCCTTCAAAGTTTCAGAGAAATATCACTAGAGTTGCGGCATTGAGAACATGGAGATAGCACGTTATTGCCGAACAATGAAGCTTACCCAATGGCACTCCGCATTGTGGATATCTTCAGGGCCCAGGGGGCTTCGTTATCCCTCTTCCGGCTCGGCCGTAAGCCATCAATTGATGTCACCGGCTCAACGGTGCGTTATTCCCGGCAGCATCTCGGCTTGCGGCTTGGGGGATCAACGTGAAGAGCAGATACGATACGGTATCGACAGGTGAATGAATGCATATGTATGGTACATGGGTTCAACGGGTAGGGCTGCAGGGATCCGGATCGGATCTGACAGGAACAAACCCCTGGATCTCGTCAAGTAACACGAGCCTGGCGAGGAGCTAATCCGAGTTGATAAACTAACCCAATACTCAACGGTCGTACGACACTGGCACCACTGGAACGAGACTGACTAACCCGTAGCGTTCTCAGTCTGTCAGTCTGTCAGTCTGTCAGTTTGTTCCAGCTGGGTAGGCTAATCCGGCAAGGGATAATCCGGTCCAGTATATAGACCTACCCAAGTACGGACCGACAGTCGGTCTCTTAATCATAGATTACCCACTAACCATGTGCTTTTCGGGTTCCTAGGGTCTTTCGGTTCCTCGACCACAAATCCCATCCCATTGTCCTCCACTTGGGCAGTTGAGAAGCGAGGCTCGGCACGCTGGGCGGCGTTTGACGCTCGCTCCTCGGCTCGGGTTCGGGAGATCCTTCTTATTAGCCTCGAACCGCCAAGATATTCGCCAAGATATTCCAAAATGCCAGGGGCAGAAGGACCTCGGCGCCCGGAACGATCTAGATGCTTCATCTATTCCAGCCAGCGTGTCCAAATGCGTCAGGATGCTCGCTGCCAAGGGGACCTTTCAACGCTGGACAAGTCACTGCCATCGAGTGATGGCAATCCGATGCCCTTTGATGACCACATACCTGATGCTTTAGGACCGTCCTGATGGCGCCGAGTCATTCACAACACCGCCGCATCCATTCGGTTCGCCGCAGGTTCAAACTCGGCCGGCCCGCGTACTTGTGCCTCTCCGCTTTATCTCTATATTTCGGTACTGAGCTATGTGGCTCCGAAGCGTAAATACAATCATTTCATTTCCCAGGACGAGGGAGTGTGTGTATATGTGTGTGTCGCATTTTATAACTCCAGGGAAGTATGGCAGCGTCGTTTGCTGCTGCTCGTCGTCACTCATTCTGCCATATACCCGTGTCATCGAGCTTTCGTTTCGGTCCCCATGGAAGCCTACCTCCCAGTCCCTCAACTTGACCCACGCGCGCTCCCTTCCTGTCGCCTGATGAGAACTGCCTCATGCTGAGGCACATATACCTGGCCAGAAGGCCCAGGTTATGCAGGGTTGTTATAGGGACTTTCTTGGTTTGCACGTTGCTGTATGCGCTGTGTTGCCATAGACATAGACAAAGGATTTTGCTCCCGATAGATCTGGAGGTTGTGGAGACCACCGGCCACCCGGTCGAGATACTGCACCAAAAGGCTATAAGAGACTTTCAGGAGCTCCTATCTCGGCAGTCTAATACGGTAGACGAGGCTATTGAAGAATACACGCGCCGATATGGAAGAGCCCCTCCACCAGGCTTTGACGAATGGGTCAAGTATGCCCAGGCGCAACAGTCACCTATCATCGACGACTTCGACATGATACTCGAGAACCTCGAGCCGTTTTACCGCCTCGAACCGCAGGTAGTGAGGCAGTTGATGGAGGATGTGACCAGGGGCAACAATTCCGCCGTGACACTCTGTTCTTACACGAGGCGCAAAGGCTTCCAGGACTGTGGTCGCTTTGGTGAGACTATGGGTCGCATCCTGGGCAAAGCGAAGAAACGACTCCCCGACCTGGTATTTCCCCTGAACCTCCTCGACGAGCCATCCGTGCTCATATCGAGCGAGAAGGACGACAACACAGCCTTCGACTGGCCGGACCTGGCTCACCAGAGTATCGCTGAGGAGGTCACCGCGGCCTGTATGAACAAGAGACAGGCCTCAAACACCAAGTCACTCACCGACCGGATCGACACCTACGGCTTGCCATTCGTCCAGAGCGTCGAGGAGGAGAAGAACCTCTGCCTCCACCCCGAGTACAAGGACTACCACGGCTTCCTCAACTCGCCGACGAGTTTCCGGAAGCTGGGCAGGGCAGCCCCGCTGGTCTCGCGCGCGGCCCCTCACCCCTTCGCAGACGTCCTCATACCATCGCCACACTACGCCTTCCGCAACAACATGTACAACAGGTGGCTGGACAGGCCGTGGCGCAAGAAGAAGAACGCCGTCTTCTGGCATGGCTCGACGACCGGCGGGTACTGGCACAAGGACGTCTCCTGGATGGCGGGCCACCGGCAGCGCTTCGCGGCCTTGACCACCATGCCTGGGCGGCCCGCGAACAGGACGTTCACGTACCTGGAGCCCAATCACAACCATCACAACAACAACAACAACACCAACATCTCCGCCCCTCAAGAAACCCCCTATCATCGGTCCTCATCCCCCTCCCTAGACCACACCCTCTACGACGTACACATATCCCGCATCCTCCAATGCGACCCCGAACAGTGCGACCAACAATCCGCCTTCTTCCAGGACCCCAGCCCGGGGCCTCCACCCGCCTCCAGGCAGTACCAGTACCGCCTCGCCTTCGACATCGACGGCAACAGCTACAGCGGGCGCTTCCACCAGCACCTGGCGGGCCACACCACGCCCCTGAAGATGAGCATCTTCCGGGAGTGGCACGACGAGAGGCTGGTCCCCTGGCTGCACTATATCCCCGTGAGCGCGGGGATGGAGGAGCTTCCCGAGCTGGTGCGGTTCCTGACGGGGACGGCGGCGGGGAGGGGTGTGGCGGAGAGGGTGGCGGAGGAGGGGAGGGGGTGGTATGCTCGGGCGGTGGGGCCGGCGCATCAGGGGCTGTATCTCTATCGGTTGCTGTTGGAGCTGGCTTGGTTGCAGGATCCGGAGCGGGTAGTTGTTGTTGAGTGAGTATAATAAGTAGGTAGACTTGGATACTCGGGGAGGGGGTCTCTGGGGCGTTTTGGCCTGTTTGGTGTGTCTTGTTTAGCGATTTGGTAAGTAATCAATGAATAAATATGTATTTGTTGTCTAGGTAGAGGCAACATGGCTCTGGAATGGCCTGCATCGCTCAAGACTTTGCGAGTCAGGGCACTTGTAACAGGATCAAACTCTTGAATTGTGATGCATACTGATTATAGACGTTCCTTGCGCGCAGATGTTTCATAGATCCGGGGAGCCAGTATGTTTCTCATGTCCGCCACCTGATTGATGCCAGCGAAGAGCTCGACTGGACAGTTTGACAGTGTCAAGTGCTCTGAAAGAGGGGAAGAAGTGAGAGAGAGAAGCGAAAGCAGGCGAAAGAAGATCTTGAAAAGAAACAAGACGAAAGAGGAAACAAACAAAAAAGGGCACAAGCACTTTTGTGAGAAAAGGAAGAACCCCGATATACCACCCCTGAAGAAAGTCCTCGATCAATCAATCAATCGCCATCTCACTGTGTTCCAAACCCCAGGTGCCTCACCGAAGCTCTCTTACAACGCGTTGTCCGAATCCAAGTCCATTTTCTCAGGTTCTCCAGCTGGAACCATTCCGTGTCTGTCCGCGAATGTTTGCGGCCTGCCTTGATGGAGCAACAAGCACTTTGGACAGAAATCATCAATTGTCCTACTCTCCAGCGCCCGTGCTACCAACGAATGGAAAATGTGGTCTGAAGGCAGAATCAAGCGGGCCAGATCTCCGGCCTCGTGCAGCCTTCGCGCAGCTTGATCGGAGCGGCCTTGGTGGAAGTAGAACCGGGCTAGCAGCATGCAGTTGTTCAGATACTCTGTCGATAAGGCACCAATGTGCCTGCAAGTGCTGATCTGCCGCCCCCGGTCAAGGAGGCACCGTTCGGCTTTTCCAGGCTCTCCGAAGTTGAGATATGATTGAGCAAGTCCGCTTCGGAGCTCGAGCGCCTTCTCGAAAGCTTCCGGCCCTGTATAAACAAGACTAACAAGCGTGTTTTCCGCCATCGAGAGTAGGGATGTCAACTTGGCCCGGTCCCCGTGGTTCTCGTAAAGCTGACGCAGCTGCTCCAATGCACAAATGTAGAAAAAATCGGCACTCTGTGTCACTTCCTGAGTATTGACAGTGTCCAGAAGAAGCATTTCAATACGCCGGTACGGCGTTGGAAGTGGTTTACCGCTTGGTCCGACAATCTGCCGGTTGTATAGGTGTGCCAGTTGGTGCTTCCAAAAAGCAGTCTCGTTTGCATAGGATCCTCCCAGGGCATCGGCTCTGGCAATTTGCCGATTAGCTTCGACTATGCTGGCTTCAATGTCACCTTGGTTCTCTAGAATAACCATAATATCGGTTGTCACGGAGGTGGTATGGATATAGCTGCTTTCGGCATCCGAGCTATACGCCTCCTCCAGCCCTGTTCTGGCTTGGTTCAAGACCTGAAGAGCCTGGCTGAGGGACCCCTGCTGTTTGTGGAAAGTACCGAGACGTACAAGACTAATCCACGTCCTAGCATCAGTTGCACCGAGAGTGTGCTGGTGGTCGTCGTAGGATTTCTGAAGTTGCTCAAGGGCAGTCGGTACGTCATCATTAGAGGAGGCTCCCTCGACAAATTGATGGAGGACTGAGATCGTTTGGTAGTGTGCTGGGCCTACTAAAGCACGGAGTCCATCCAAGGCTTCCATGAAGCCGGCTTTGGCGCGCACGTATTGTCCAGCGTTTGTGAGCTCGGTGGATTCGCGAGCAATCCTCACCAAGACATCCATGTCTTGGCCTTGCCAGAATGCTGTGGCTTTGTGCTCTATAGCGGGCGGTTGTGCGGATTGTTGTGGCACGCTTCCCAGGGTTGGGGCTGTTTCAGGAGGCAACGATCTAAGATCTTGCTGTTCGGAGCTGCCGAGTAGACATGTGCCGTATGACATGCCCGTGGGTGTGACTATAGCTATCAGTATCAAGAGCTGATTCAATTACTAGGGAAAGCGCGGACTTACTCCCTGTCGAGGCCTGATCGCTTTCATCACTTTCAGCTCGTTGCTGAGTATGACGCTTGATTTTGTCTGAAGGAATCGGCTGGCCCAATATTTTGAATTGGGTATCCTTTCGCCCAGCCACGAGTCGCCTCCGAGTTGTCTTTCTGATGAAACGAGTCTGCCGAGCCGTGAGATTCTTGTTGAGTCTCCACGCCGAAATCTTCTTCTTCCATTGCTGCGCACTATTGGTATGTTGCGATTATTTCAGCTATGATGTTTTTCAAACGAGAATGGACTTATACAAAGTATCATGTGCAAGCTTACCTAGCCACGAATTGATAGTTCTGTGCCATGTAAGTCCTGAGGGCCGGCAATGTGGTAGTCCGGTATAGGGCGGCAATGACTTTCTTATGGCGATCCCACTCGTTGCGGCTGATGCGGATGGGCACAGCCGGGTCCACCTGGACATGGTCCAACATATTGTTTGCCATGTTTGCACCATATCCTTCGGCTAGAAGCCCGGCTGGGTGCGAGCCTTGCGGTATTGGCATGCCTATTTGTTCGATCTGAGCATGTGCAGTCGGTAGGCTAGGCTGACACGAGGCCTGAGACACCAAGGCCTCATTTGCAAGGGCTGTATTGGCGTCATAGGGGTATCCTTCCATGTTGGGCGGGATGAGGCTTGTGAAGCGATCAATGAAGAGGATGAACAGTATAATCAGGGGGCTCTGGTGAGAAGAGGTGAAGTTGATTGCAATCGAAGGGATGAAAGCGAGATGTTAGGACTGAACACAGATCAGAGGACCAAGAGGAGTATTTATAAAATGATGTCCACACATCTGTTGTTAGCTGCCTCTGGAAAAGGGCATCAAATCAGGCTGGCGGAAAGGCTGCCTCCTGTTGCCGAGATGAAAGTTCCCCAAGGGTCTCCAGCTGTTACTGGTCGTCTGGGCCGACATGGCTTAGTTACTGATCTTTTGGGAACCTTTGCATTATGAGTCGCAACATTAGGTAGAGGTAACACACAAACAACCGATCTCGTGGAAACTCTGCATGTCCCGGTTGGAAGTGCCTGCCATATGCTCATACTTAGTATGCATGCAACGAACGAAATCCTGCAGGGGGATCGTCATATGGTGGCCGGCCTGCTTTGACGCGGGTCGGTCAGCCAGTGATTATTGCGGATTGGGTTGAGGCAAGATAGACTCAGGTCTTTTGAGAACCTTTGCTTGTCAGCTTTGTGGCCATTGGGCTAAGTGTGCCTCTTACCCCTGGCCTACAGTACAGGGAAAGCCGTATATGCCAACCCCACCCCTGGTCCTGGAAGCAACCTAAGGAGCCGAGCATCTCATCATCGGCTGCTATGTCCGCATTGCCAAGGATGGAAAGCCAGTGAAGGATTCTTGATACACGGCGGTGCAAAGGTTGTAATATCTGCATGCTTCGCAGTAGCCTGCGTGCCAAGCTCTCTAGAAAAGCACGTGAAAGGGTGCTCATCCGCTCCTTGGCTGTCGCCTCATGACAAGAGGCTGACCAAGGGGGTCACCTCAGAGATCTTAGACATCGTAGCTTCCTCAGGTGCACCGCATGTTAACAGACCGAGCTTTCCGGGCACGGCCACTCGATAACCCTTGGTGTGACAGGAATCACGCAGTTCACAGCGCAGAGGCTCGAATTTCAGTATGATTAATGTGAATTTACGAAGAGTTTCGCCTCATCGAAGAAAAAAGGAAAGGAGAGGGAAAACTACAGTTGAGCCGAAAAGGTAAGGTAGGTAAAGGAAGGGACGGCGATAAGGAAAGCTTATCGGAAGGAGCCTACCCTAACCCTGGGTGGGCTCCTGCTTACCGTTAGCTGTGCCACCTTCACACTTGGGTTCACGGTCGAAGAAACAAATGGTCGTTCAGCGGAGCCCGAAGGGCGGAGCGTTCTTAATAGCTCTATAGCATGCCAAAATTTCCTCGTGCGTGGATTGGTCAGTTTATTCTTATCTTAACAAATTCCCTAACTTAAATACCTGGGTATATACTCCGTACCTCCTAAAAGCGCTATAGACACTTAGGGGGGGGGGGTTATAAGGGTTCTCCCCCTAGGATAATAACTTATAGAATTCAAGAAATCCGACTCTAGATTCCGTACCTAATCACCTATCAAAGATGTAAATAAGCAGTCAAGTAGATAAGTAAGTAAGCAGGTAAATAGGTAGGCAGGTAGGTAGATGAGTAAGTAGGTATATAAGTAAGTAGGTAGATGAGTAAGTAGGTATATAAGTAAGTAGGTATATAAGTAAGTAGGTATATTAGTAGGTAGGTAAGTAGGTAAGTAAGTACCTAGGTATATATTTAAGAAGAACGCTCCGCCCGCTGCCTTTATCGAAGTATAATGAATATAACGTGGGTGACTTAAAGGGTACTTGGGCTATATACTGAGTTTATATCAGAAGGAGGTTCAAGGTACTTTATATAATATACTATCTTTATGATCAAGAGGAGATTACTCCTATTATATGAGAATGATACTTAGATTGATCGCTAAAGAGCTAACTAATACTATCTACTATGAAGGGAGTATCCTATTATATATCCAGCTCTTTAGCCTAGGATCTATTAGATCTATAAAGATCTAGAAGATCCTGAGTATTGGATCTATTAGATCTATATAGATCTAGAAGATCCAATATATACTGACTATTCCTATTATATAACCTTAGTAGGTTCTATTATATCTTATATACCGTACTATATATTAGTTTCCTTTCTTCTTATATACCCCCTAGTACCTTAACCGTAGGTTATGATATTACCCTCCTCCTCTTATAATCTTCATCCCGAAGATCTAGTTTATTCTATAAGTACCCCTTATTATTCCTGATTATCTTATACCTTCCTAATCCGTTATATTATCTAAAGTCAAAAGTTCGTATATTACTAAATCTTCTTTAGGTACTAAGAAGACCTAAGAAAAGCGCGAGCTACTTACTATTATCCTTGCTTATAGTATCGAGATGCCTTCCTATTCCGCTTATAAGTTATAGGGAATCGAATCCTATATAGCCTCGTTAGAAGACTCGTCGAGGTATACCGAATATATTAAACTAAGCCTTTCCCGTTACGACGTATTAGGGCCTACTCCTACTGAGATACGAAATATCGCTAAATAGAAGTAGCGCCTAGAGGACGAGATCGAGGAGACTCAATTGAAGCTTATACGCTTGATTACTCAGAAACGAGAATAGTTAAAGAAGATGAAACGGGCTATCCGTCGTAGTCTAGATAGTATAGAGGAATTGGATCGTATAGAAGCCGAGGAGGTATCCCGTACTATTACTCTAGTTACTAGTAAGGAGCCTTATCCTAATTAGGGTATAATAGATCTTAGTTCGTCGAATAATATAATTGACTAGGGTAGTATAGATATATCTGGGATTGACTTAGGGGTAGAGTTAGGTATATAGTCGCTACGGGCTAGTACGTAATAGGTATTCTTATTTATATTATCGGATCTTGAGCTTAGCGTTTCCGAGGTTATCTTTTAGTTCCTATAAGTTCTCTTCGTTACCGTATCCTTTCTATTTGACTAAGTATTCCGTAGTGCTACTATATTATCGCGAGTCGAGGATTATTTCGACTTCGTATTCTTATTCGTTATAATCTAGCTCAATATCTTTATCCAATCTTATATTAGCTAGTATTAGTTCGAGAAGTGAAATATGAAAAATAGGGTATATCCTTATTCTTAGAGGTAAATCGAGTTTATATATAATATCGGAGAGTTTTTCTATAATCTAGAATACTCTGAGTTTCCTAAAATTAAGTTTTTCATTAGGTCGTTTTATCGAGATATTTTTATATAGTAAATATACCTTATCTCCCTTCTTAAAGGTTAGTCCCTTTAACCTCTTAGGATTATAGTATTTCTCTATTTATTCGTAGATGAAACTAAGTTCCTACCGGATTTCGTTCTATAGGTAGTGGATTTCTTCGGTTCTTTTACTTACTTCGATATTATCTATCCCTATTATAGGATATCGGTATATTTCTAGGTCTTATATATAGAGGGCCTTGAAAGGTAATATTCCTATTATCGAGGTATCTATACTATTATAGGTATACTGAGCTAGTAGTAGAAGTTTAACCTAATTATTCTACTTATAATTGATATAGCTCCTTAAGTATTATTCGATAACCTAGTTAAGTCGTTCTATTTATCCGTTTATTTATAGGTAATAAGCTATTGATATTTTCTACTTAATTCCGAGTCTCTATAGGAATGCTATCTAAAATTTAGAGGTGAATATCGTTCCTCTATCTATTATTAATTCTTCGGGTACTCCTTACTAGCTTACGATATTCCGTAAGAACGTATATATAAGTTCTTCTACTATAGAGGACTCTTTATATAGTATAAAGTAGGCGTATTTTGAGAATCGATCTATAATGGTTAAAATGCTATCGTATAGTACTTCTATTATTAGTTCCTTAGACTTAGGTAGTTTGACTATAAAGTCTAGGCTAACTGAGGTCTATAGTCTACTTGCTATAAGGAGTAGTCTTAGTTCTCCGTAAGGTTTATACTATAAGGTCTTGCTTTTATTATAGATATTGCAATTCTTGATAACCTAGGTTATATCTTATCGTATCCTAGGGAATTCGTAGTATCATCTAACTCTTTTTATAGTTACTATGATTCCTTAGTATCTATAGGCTAGTGCCTTATATATTTGCTGAATGAGTTCTTTTCGTAATTCTATAGGTATATAGAGCTTGCCTTATTATAGGAGAAGTCTGTCTTCTTCCTATAGTTACTCTTTTTCTTCTTTACTTATCCCTTATTGAGCTTACTGAAGTTTCTCTTTCTAATTATCATTGAGTATAAATCGGTAGGTTACTGAAACTTATCGTAGTTCTTATATGATATTTCCATCTAAATCCTATTTTAGGATATTCTAGGTTTCTAGGGGAATTTCCTACTAATAGTCTAGTCGTCTACTAAGCATATCTGCTCTACTATTCTCCGATCCTTTTCAGTAGTAGATCTTGAAGTCGAACTAGGAGAGGTATTCTACCTATCTAACCTATCGTTTATTAAGTACCTTAGTAATCGTAAAACCGACGAGGTTCTTATAATCTGAGTAGACTTTGATCTAGTATTTTGCTCCGATTAGGTAGGATTCCTATTCCTTGAATGACTCGATAACTACTATTAATTCCTTATCGTAGATTTAATAGTTGAGTTCTAGTCTATTGAATTTCCTTAATATATAGGTAACTAGGTATAGCTTACTATTTTCGTCTCTTTGCCCGAGTTATCTACCTATTATATAGTCGGACGTATCGGTCTCTATTTCGAATAGTTTATTAGGGTCTGCTTCCTTAAGTACTAGTTCTAAGATAATGATTTCCTTGATTTTATCGAATGCTTCTTATATTTCCGAAGTCTAATTGAATAGTATATCTTTTCGTATTAGGTATATTAGGGGTATTATATATTTTCCGAAGTCTTTGATAAACTATCTATAGAAGTTTATAAATCCGAGGAAGGCTCATACTTCCTTAAGGTTCGTTAGTATCGGCTAGTCCTTGACTACTATAATCTTTTCTTTCTATATTCGGATCTCGCCTAGTACGATTATATATCCGAGGAAATCAACTTCCTACTTATAAAACTGATATTTTGATAGTTCTACTAATAGGTTCCTATCCTATAGTATCTATAGTATCTAATATATATGCTTTTTATAATCGTCTAGGTTCTTAGAGTAGATTAGGATATTATCTAGATAAGCAATTACCGAGATATCTAGATATTCTCTTAAGACGTTATTAATTATAGCTTGGAATGATATAGGTATATTAGTCAATCCAAATAGTATGATTATATTCTCGTATAGTCCGTATCTTATAGTGAATGCGGTTTTCCATTCGTCTCCTTCCTTAATACGAATTAGATTATAAGCTCCTTTGAGATCAAGTACGGTAAAGTACTTAGCTCTATAGAGTCTATCGTATAGTTCTCAGATGAGTAGTAATGGATACCGGTTTTTAATAGTGATTTCGTTAAGTTATCGGTAATCGATATAGAGTCGTAACTTTCCGTTCTTTTTTAGTACGAATAGGATTGGGTATCCTACCGGTGATATTAAGGGTCTAATATATCCCTTCTTAAGGTTCTCGTCTAGGTACTCCCTAAGTACCTTGAGTTAGATTTCGTTTAGTCTATAAATCCTATAGAACTTTAGTATAGTTCCTTCTTTTAGTAGAATCTTATAGTCGAATTAACTATACTCTAGAAGTCTAGTATCTAGTATCCCTATAAATAACTTCTAGTACTTCCTATATTCCTTTGGGATATTCTCTAGAGGGTCTTTTCCTTCCTCTCTTGCTTTTACGAGGTAGTTCGTAAACCTTCGTATATATAGTCGGATTAGCTTTTAGAGTATTCTCTCGTTTCTTCGTTTTTCTTATCGCTTGATATTTATCCTTTTTATTATTACTACTATCCTTTTCGTGACCTCGTTCTCGTATCGCGCCTTCGTAGCTTCTTGATATTTTTCGATATACTAGATTACTTCCTAAATCCTAGTAAGTTGAGCTATCCGTAGCTCGTTATTCGTCGTTTCTTTAGTAGTTTTCGTTCTATCTTTAATCTTCATTATCCAGTTATACTGATATATATACGAGTTCTTCGTAACCTCTATATTAACTATATCCTTCCTTATTTCTACGGCTAACCCTACTGCTCTAAGGGTATTATTAGTCTCGTATAAATGCTCGTAACTAGAGCTACCTTTAGTAACTGAGTCCTATTTCTCTTCTACTATCTTGATTATCCTCTTTAAGGGGGTATCTCTTTATCGAAGCTAGCTAGTAGTCTAATCAATATCGGGGTTATTTTCTCGTAGCTATAGTATCCTAAGGATAACCTAGTATCCTAGTACGTTAAAAATATCAAAGTATAAATTCTTTATCTAGCCTATAATCTTAGTTAGAAAGTGATTAGTCTCCCTATAGATAGTACCGTTATTATACTCGACTAGATTTACTAAGATCGTTCCTAAGGTATAGGATTAACTTTTATAGTACTATAGTATTCGTTTTTCATTTACTAAGTCGGGTAAGATAAAGTTTCCTTATATACCGCTATCGATAAGCGCGTATATATGAGTTATTCTAATGAGAATTTCTAATTCGAGGTAGGTATTAATATCCGTTTTTATAATATAGAGGAACTATATTAGGTTCTTACTATTTAGTAGTTCTACTCCTAATAGCTATTATCGTTTTTTAGCTATTCTTCTATAACGGTTACGAGGCTATAGGTGATTCGTTCCTATACTATAGGCTTCTTGCCCTTATCTCTTTATCCGTTCTATAGTCGTTCCGGGTACTATATAAAGGTATTCTATATTTCTAGGTTGAAATGGGTCCTATATTATGCTCTTTTACGATACTTTCGCTCTACTTCTTATATGTCCTTTCGTATCTATCGGTATTAAGCAGTAACCTTTTCTTATCTATAGATATAGTATTGATTCGAGGGATACTCGTATAATATTCCGTAATTAGTAAAGCATTGCTATAGATAGCCGTTAAAGTTATAGGTAAATACGGTATATTGGTCTGAACTAAGTTCTTCGTCCTTATAGAACTATAGTCCAAAATGGTTAGGAGAGTAGTACTAGTCTACCTCCTAGTTCTAATATCTTCATAGGAAGAACTTATAGCAAACTTTCTCCTAGAAGTGAATCTTATATTCGTCGAATATATAGGAGATCTAGGCGATATTTTATCTATACTATTCATACCCTAGGGACGGATATATATATTCCGTAGGGTATAGGATCTCATATCTATTAACTTCTATAAACCTATACTAAGGAATTCTATAGACTATAAACTGATATTCCGAGCCGTTATAAGGGAGTATATATACGGCTAATCCGAGGTAGTAGGTGGGATCGGGTATATATGCTATAAGAGGTTGAGCGATAGCTTCGTTGATCTATTATCCGAGGATTGCCTAACTTCCCGGGTCTAGTATATAGCTTATAGAGGCTTTTTCCTCCTAATCGTCATCGTACTAGCTATTAGTTAGTTCTCGTGAATTATCCTCTACTATATCTCTAGTCTTAGAGGTAGTAAGGGTAATGGTTAGTATTTCTTCTCTAGGCCTTGGTTCGAAGTAGCCTTCTACTATAGCTTAGTCGATTTCTTCGTAGGTAGCGATATATCTAGTTATTCCGATAGTTCGTACTGCGATATTAGCCTTCTTACCTAAGGGAACTAGCTACTAGGCCTTCTTAGCGCTATAGTATTCTCGTACTAGATATCCTAGTTTTCCGTAATTGAAATACTTATAGGTTTCTTTCTAGGCTACTCTAAGCTCTATTAGTCCTATATACGTTCTATAGGATATAGGCTTATAACTTCTTTTCTAGCCCTAGTTACTCCTATTCCTATTAGAATATCCTAAGTTACTATAGTTTCCTTTCTTCTCTAAACGCCTTTCAAATAGTCGATTATCGATTCGTACTACTATTTATATATATTGCATAAAGAAGTCGGGATAGTCCTATAGACTAAGCTTATCTTTGATATCGTCCTTAAGTCCTTCGTAGAATTATACTATAAGCAGCTTATCTTCCTATTCTAGGTAGGAGGCGATTTGCTAGAAGCTCGCTAGGTAGTCTATAATAGATTTAGTCTATTTAAGGGTACTTAGTTTTCTTTCTATATCTCATTCGAGATTAGGGTCTCCGAAAGCTCCCTTAAGTACCTTTTCGAAGTTAGTATATTTATAGAAGATTTCAGTAATCCTAGTTTTTCTTTCTTCTAGGGTATTATAGTTATTGATATAGTCCCGAAGGATAGGTTCGAACTAGGTGAGT
>LKEB01000072.1:30022-42435 GCA_003795295.1 Cytospora leucostoma
GAGTCTACTACCGATTACTAGAACTCTCTTTTCCTGAGTATCGAATTCCTTAGCTAAGTAGATAAGGTATATACGACTAAGGGTAAGGAATCCTATTAGGGTTCTATATTAACCAGTGAAGTATAGTAGCTTATCGACTTTGAAACGGTAGTTACCGTTATTATCAGGCTCTATAGGTGGATTAATCGTTAGTAGTTCGGTAACCGGTAGGTCTTCTAAGATAGTATTAGTAACTATATTATCGTTCTGAGTAGAAGCTATACTGATATCTGAATCTCCCTCATTACTAAGGACTTCGTAGATATTTTAAGTATAATAGAATTCCTACCTGAATTCTTTAATATCTACCTCGAATAAATTATCTGAATCTATAGGTATTATTTGAGGACTTGAGCTTATGAAGTACTGAGATATTATATAAGGGTCGTATATCGAACCTTCTTGAATAAGAGCAATCAAAATATAATGAATATAACGTAGGTGACTTAAAGGGTACTTGGGCTATATACTGAGTTTATATCAGAAGGAGGTTCAAGGTACTTTATATAATATACTATCTTTATAATCAAGAGGAGATTACTCCTATCATATGAGAATGATACTTAGATTGATTACTGAAGAGCTAACTAATACTATCTACTATAAAGGGAGTATCCTATTATATATCTAGCTCTTTAGCCTAGGATCTATTGGATCTATGAAGATCTAGAAGATCCTGAGTATTGGATCTATTGGATCTATATAGATCTAGAAGATCCAATATATGCTGACTATTCCTGTTACGTGACCTTGGTGGGTTCCGTTATATCTCATGTACCGTGCCGCATATTGGTTTCCTTTCTTCTTATATACCCCCTGGTACCTTGACCGTGGGTCATGATACGAAGGACCCGGCTGATATACCGAAGGCGCGACTAGGGGTCCGGGGGGAACCCCGGGAAGATAAAATGTATAAAAAAAAATAATAAAAAAAAGAAGGTAAGGGGGGTAATTAAGAACGCGTTGCCTATAGGTTCCGCTGAATCCTTAGCTACTATATAGCAGTAGGCACGTCTATTTTGGGCTATAAGTAACAGTATGTTAATATTTGAAATCTATCCATCTATCCAATTTATACCCGCTATGAAGACTGCCAAACAAGTTTACGCCCCTTAATCGACCTCCCATGCTGGAAGACCCCCACGAGAGTCTCCTCATCCACCTTGAAGATGCCCGGCCAGAAGCAGTTCGGCGCCTGCACCGTATGCGCAGGCTGGTGCCACTGCACCCTCCCGTCGACCGGCGGGCCCGCGAACACGACCTTGATCTTGGCACTGCTGGGCCAGCGCCTCTGCTCCTGCGGCGTGTCCTCGTCCGTCATGAAGACCACGGCCAGGCTCCCGTCCCCGAAGGCCTCGATCTGCGGCGACCCGGCGTTCCTGCCCCGGGGCGACGGCTCGTAGACGACCTGCCTCCAGCCCCAGGTGTACCCGTCGTCGTACGAGAGCACGCACTCGACCGAGAAGTTGCGGTCGTGCCGCGTCGTCTCGAACACCATGACGCTGACCTCCCTGCCGCGGTCCCTCGTGCGCACCATGCCCGTCATGCCGTCGCGGAATTGCTCGCCCACCCCCGTGACCGCCCGCGGCGGGGACCACGTGGCGCCCCCGTCGTGCGACGTCACGAGCATGGTGTCCTGGTCCGTCGGGGAGAGCTCCTGCGAGAAGGTCATCTGGACCTCGCCGCGCCGGCCGATGCGCATGAAGGGCTCCCACAGGCCGTTGGGCACCGTGGTCTTGACGTGCGCCTGGGAGAGGTACTTCCAGTCCTTCCCCGCGTTGAACGACTCGCACACGGTGATGCGGTAGCGCGTGTGGTTCCCGTCGGCGTCCAGGTCGTGGTTCCGGAAGGCGGCCAGCACCTTGGGGCGGCCGACGCCGTCCTGGCTGGGGACCTCGAGGAGGAAGAGGTTGTCGCAGTCGCGGGGGCACCGGTCCACGACGCCGTGCGGGTGGAAGGTGGTGCCGTTGTCGGTGCTGCGGTGGACGGTCAGGACGCGGAACTGTACCTTCGGGTTGGCCGGGTTGGGCTCGAAGCGCGTGAAGGCTAGGAGGATCGAGCCGTCTGACAGGCGGCACAGGCGTGGGTAGGCGCCGCCGTCGGCGTGGAGGACTAGCTCCTCCTCTGAGACCACGCCGCTGCCCTGCGAGTCGAATAGCACGGGTGGTGGGTACATGTACTCATTCTGATAGGCGGGCCCTTGTTGTGGTTGTTGTGACTGTTGTTGTCCTAGATGTTGTTGCTGGTGCTGGTCATGCTGGCCGTGATGGCCGCCGACACCAAATTTGTTGGCGAGGCGCTGGGCGAAGTCGTCAAGGTTGGGCATGGTGGGATCGTAAACACAGATGAAGAAGATTGAGAGAATGATTAACTTGGCGGCGTCCAGATTCATGGCCTCGAAGTCCCGACACTCTCCAGCATCGGGACTGGGACTTATGGATGGGTATTGTGGGGCCTTAGTCCGTAGTGTGCCGTCAGCAGCCGCTGTAGAGTGGAAACAGGAACGGGGCAGTGTCTAAAAGCCCGCTGCGGATGACGTCGTCGTTTGTCCTTTTTCCTTTTTCTTGACTCCGGTTTGAATCAATGAGTGAATTTGAAAGTGTTTTTTCTTGTTATGTTTTGCAAAAAGAGCTCTAGTACTATGAGACGACGAGGAATGAAAGTGAGAGTCTCCGGGCATCGCGACGAGGTGCCCTGGCCCATCGTCGGCACTTGTTTATCTGTGAACGATGATCGCGAACAACGTCCACGTGGTGGCAACATCGACAGACATCCCCCTGACTATGGCGGGGGGAATTCATCCTAATATGGAGCTCAGTGGATGGGATGGCCGGAGCGTCTCTGACAACACAACTAGGGGAGTCTGTCTTGCGGTCAAGCATACTGAACCTCCCCGAATTGCCGCTTCTATCGATGATTTATCCGGACTCATCTCCTGGAAACATCCACATGAAACGCACTCTCGCGGGCGGTAGGGAATCTGGTCGTCTCGTCTGTTATCGTCCACATGCAACAGAAATCAGCGGGTCTGCTATGCAGCTAGCATCTTACCCCAGAAAACGCGTCCTCCCCAGAGCTTTGTATCTCCAGAGGGTTTCATTTGTGATTTGAAGTGATTTTCCCACTTGATGGATTGATTGCCAGGGATCAACGCTCTGCACATAAGCAAGCGCTCATCACAGTTCTACACTGACCAGACTGGCCAATGTCAGCGGCAGATGCGCAGCAGGAGCGATGAGTAAGCAGATCTTCAGCTCCTTAGTGACAATCACGAATATAAGAGGTCTCAGCCTCGGCAGTCGGCACACAGTTCTCATCGCTGATCCGGTTCCGTACGGCCTCATTGTCCTCGGAACAGCCAATATCAACCATCAAAACAACGGCTCAGTGAGATCCTCCAGAGGGTAACTGCAACCTTGCCGCAAATCACTGTGCCGCGATACTTGCTGCTGAGAGGTAATCGGTCGAGTAATTGTGAAACCCACGAAAAAGAGCTATCGCGGGCATCATCCGGGCCATTGCCTCAGCCGTGTGCTGCTCTTCCTTGACGCACGCGCCCTGCCATTCTGGGCGCAACTGCGCTGATGATGATTGGATCCAGTAGACCTTCAAGCAGACCCCCGCCCTGACAATCTTTGTCTTCTCTCTGAAGAAGATGGAAAAGGAGAAAAGGGATTATTTGAAAGATGAACTGCAAAAGGATGAATACCTCGAAAATGGGGAACGGAATCCAACAACTGTGCACCGCGGCTTGCAAGGTCGGATCCCCTTCCCTTCCCAGAGCCGCCCAAGGGATGATTTCTAGCCAAGATCCAATGCAAAACTCATCCTGAGAATGAAATCTTGCTCTTCATGATCAAGCCACACGCAGAATTACCACCCGGGGACACCCCACTCCCACCACTCGGCCAAGGATGGGCAGAGTCCTGCTGTCGATGAAGAGAGACTCCTTTCACCTAGATTCTGGGCCTACCGTCTCAATGTCCTAGTAATCAAAATGCGACGGGCACAATAAGACAATGCACCCCTGGCCCGCAAATACCATGGCAGGTCTACAGCCCGTAGACATATACCGCCAGCACCGGATTCAGCGCGATCATGTCATCAACCGCATATCGTGCTGCTGGATCCCGTACATATGTAGTTGTGCGGTGCTTGTCAGTCATCCACGCGGGAGGTGGAGAGGACCATAGTCTGCTTCCTTGACTACGAGACGCTGTCGTATCTTGCAGCTGAGCCAGTGGAGGTGGAGTTGATCCAGGCTGGGAACATTAGTCTGGCCAGGGAGCTGAGCGATGCAGGGCTGGTCGGTCGGCGTTGATGATGCGTGGGGGTGGTGGATGTGAGTCTCGTGGATTCTCAGGATTGCTTCTGTGCTTGACATCCGTAAGGGGTACATAGTAAGCTGTCAAAAGGATGCGCCTGTTGAGGCTGCGTGAGACGTAGGGACCATCTACCTAGGTAATTATCTGGTCAAGGAATGAGCTTGCTTCAGGAGGGGGCACTGATTTTTCGTGGGCCAGTTCAGTCTAATGCCCACATGCTGTGGTCATTCATGTGCAACTGCAACATAGTTCCTGATATTTAGTATCCTACCACGGCCAGCACGAATTGATGCTACTTTGTGCTTGGAGCCCGTCCTAATTCCAGTTCACCATGACTCGAGACCCCTGCTCGATCTAGGGATCAAGAGGATCAGCCTTGCGATGACTGCCTTTTACTTATTCCCGCCGGGACTTGCGAGATGAGGCTCTCGACGGCAGAGCCTATTCCTACGCTTTTTTTGTCCTCCTAGACGGCACGCCAAGTGGATACTTGAATGCGCAGTGGAGTCGGGCCATCGTGACTTAGGTGGGTGTACCTCCTGTACTACACCCTATACTGTGTAGTACCCGTTGGGACAGAGGCACGACAGGGTCTTAATGGTCAGTCAGTGGCTCTAAGCTCTTCAATTGTGGGTACTTAGGCCATCTTAACAAGGGTTTCCGGCGTGTCGTCCCGTCCGCAAGTCTGGGGAAGCGGGGAAAGCGCCGGCGCTAATACACAAGTAGAAAGCGAATCGACCCACTGAACCGTATAAGCCGAGATGGGTCCCCGGGGAGCATCAAGACGTCGAGGATGAAAGAAAGCACTTGATTATATTTCCACAGAGAGTTTATGAGAAACGGGAGGACATATACTGTCGAGAACCTGTCTTCTATGTTGTTATTAAAGTTCCCGTATGCGAAACCTGTCGCACCCATCATGCCACCCAGGGCTCATGCGTGTACACTAGAATCAAGACTCAAGAGACACCACCACCACCACCACTACCGCCAACGTAGCGCGAGCCCCTGTATTGTAACACCGTAACAGAGCACACAGACACAGACGGTAGCGGAGATGGCATGATCATCCAGCTCGCTGATACGGCACTTACGTCGTCCGGTGTCATGTGATTGGTGCCTGGCATATTACAAGCAGGCCTACTGCGACGTGACCCCGCTTGCTTGGACGCCCGATCTGGGATCTGGGGGATGGATGCTCTGAGCAACTCAGGCACTGGAGCCATAAGCTGGTCAGCATGGTGTGTTATTCTGGCGACTGGACAGGGAAGTGGCCACCACCTTCTTGACGTGTGATTATAGGTGCCTGGGTAGGTAGGTAGGTAGGTAGGTACTGTCTAGACATGTATGGCCTGGAGTCCTGGAGAGGTTGGAGGAGGTGATATGGGGGGTGATGATTGGGGGAACACGAATGCTACTGTTTCTTGGATGCTGTGTACGGCTGAGACGCAACGTTATGTGTTATAAGAGGGGAACTGTCTCCCACACCTCCTGGACCAGCAAGTATTCTCTTCATCGCTGTACGGCATCATCTTGTCCATCTTGTATTGTAGTCAATCGAGAAACCTGTGAGAAACAATATCAAAGAAAGACTTCCATCTAGACGAGATACAGGACCGTCTAGTCCATAATATTCAGTAGCAAAGTAGGTTGATGCTTCCTTCCTCCCAAGCTCGCTCGAATCTTTGATGGACGCCCAGTCCTCTTCCAAGAGCCCTTATTTCCCCTCATCTATCTGGCATATTACTCCCCCTCTCACATCTGATCCTATGCTTGGATGCCATCTCATCTGCAATACCATCACACCAACCTCAAGCACGATCAGTCCGTCCTACAAAGACCTCAGGATATATGTTCCTCCCTACCAAACCCAATCCTGACCGGCACCACTCCCGAACCAACACCATATATATAGTCTCCCAGAGAATCAACACACCCCTTAGCCCAAACAGTCAAACCCAAGAGATCCAACATATCTAACAGCCTCCACAGCCAGACAAAAACCGAAACCACACTCAAGAGAAAAAGAGGAAACAAAAGGGAGAATAGCCAACATGCCCCTCCGCCTGCCCAACGTACGCCTCCCCCCAACCAGCCCATCGACCGAGCTCCTCACCTTCGCCACGGCGGGCGCCCTCGCCCTGACCCCGCTCTACATGGCCCTCCCCGGCGCCACCGAGCGCCTCGCCGCCGCCACCGCCCGCTGGGCGCCCCGGTGGGAGCGCAACGTCGGCTACCTCGTCGCCCCCGCCGAGGGCGCCACCCGGCGCATCGCCCCGCCCGTGGGCAGGACCGTCAGGTCCATCGACGGCAGGCTGCCCCTGGGCGCCGTGGCGAGGGGCGTGGACAGGCGGATCAGGTCTGGGATCGACCGTGCGGGTGGTTGGGGTGGCTAGGGACCTCTAGAGGTGTTCTTGTCGAGGTGGTTGCTGGGATGTATATCCGTTCGACTGAGAACATTGGTGGGAGTGAGTGATGGCTATCACATATGGTTGCCGTGTTTCACGATGAGGACGGTAAGGGTAATGGTACCTGGTAAGGTTATTATAGACTGGGTACCCAAGGGAACAAGAGTTATCTCCGGGATGTTGCTTCGGGGATTCTTGAAGCGTTCATTTGTCACTCGCTTGAGCTTGAGGTCACCTATTGTGGGTTCTTGGTAGCCACATATATGCACTACGAAATGGCATCAATCGTAAATCGTTCACCATCCATCCGCTGACACCAACTAAGATGGATCAATACGTTCCAACCTAGACACCTACTATGCCCCGAATGTTCTGTCACAGTGCAGAAGTGAGGCGGTAATGCGCTCGAGCAATGAGCCTCTGAGAGGCCATCATATTCATTCCATTACGTCCCAAACTACCATCATCGATTCTTTACTGACAATAAAGTCAGCCAAGAAGATACCTCGTAAGAATACACCCCCAACCTTCAGCCGAGCCAGAACATGTGACGCCCATTGAAAGCCGTCTCGAATATTACATGAACAAGATAGGGTTGTAAGAGATGATTTTGATTTTCCCCATCCCCGCCCTCCGCGGGTGCTGCGTGAAGTCGGCAGAACCCCAAATGACCAGACGGTGGAATGTCATACCTAGGCAGAGAACAGACCCCGCACCGCCATTGGCCGTGGTCAAGCCTCACATATAATCCCAGCGAACAACAACAACAACAACAACAACATGCTAACGTAGCCAGGTCACTTGCCAGTGATCCAAATCCGCCGATACGACGCCTCCAGGTACGTGTACAGTATATACCCGCACCCTGGATAAAAACAAGCTCAAAATCCATCCCTGAAGCCGAGTGGAAAACTCGCCTCTTTTCCCACTGTGATGGATGACACAAAGGACCCAGGCAAATCTCGAGGAGGCGACCAAAGAAAACAAGGATAATACCAAAACACCTTAACTCACGGCTCCACAATTAACGCCGAACACAAAAATCTCGCTCATCTGGGGGCTGGAGCCCTGCGGCATCTGTCAGAATACAGGCCCTCGTCGATCGCAAACGAAAGGTGAGGGACGAACTCACACTCCGCCTCCCATGAACGCGGCGAGATCGTCTAGTTCGAGGAGTTGTCGTTCAAAGGCCGCGCACAGCTCAGTCGGTGTCATATCCACGCCGCCACCCTCCTTTGCGGGCGGAGGAACCGAGCCTGAACCACCAGCGTTGGAACCGTTCGAGGCCGGGGCCGGGGAGTCAGCTTTGTAGTCGAATTTCACGTCTTGGGCGGCCGCTGGGGGGGATCCGGCGGCAGAAGTAGGACCGACGCTACCGTTGATGGTGGTGACGCCGGCGGGTCGAGGTCTCGGGGGTTCGCTTTCACGATTGTCCATGGGAGCAGGTGGAGCCGCTTGTGGTACATCGTGAGGTATGCTCTGAGGCGTACCTTGCAGGACAGTCACTGGAGGTGCAGACTGGGTAGCATTCGGGGTTGGTGTTGGTGCGTTTGTCTGTTCGAAGTCCATACCCTCATTATGGTTGTCGGCTTGGCTCATCCTGTCGTCCTTAACCGACGGAGATCGCTGAATCTGCATGCGGCTGTCATCACCCACGCTGACAGGCTCCTCGCTAAGACTAATGTCATTCAGGACTCGGCTCATGACACTGAGATGGCGGTGCCATGGGAGGACAAGTTGCCAGGACTCAGCACCATCCTTCATAAGACGCAGGCACTTTTCGACCATGAGGTGGATGGAGTCGTGCGTATGAGGAGGCGACAGTCCCTTGAGAGCCAGGTAGGCCACGGTCGACCCTGCTGTGAAGCCGGAGAACAACATGAAGATTGGCAAGCAACAGACGGCCATGGGTTCGGTGGCCCTCTCGAGAGCCGTAAGCATGGAGATAATGCTGTGCGATGACTCCAAAATGCGTTCGACATATTGCATCTGGCTCTGGCTAGACATCCGCCAGGCCTCCACGGTGAAGCTCTCAGAAGAGACGATCTGGAGAATACGTCGTCGATTGATGAATATTGCGGCGCAATGAAGAAGCAGGTGAATCATGGCGTAGGTCATACCACTACCCATGGTGATGTGCAACTCCATCTGCCCAGGTCTATCGGAGAAATGGTGTGGCAGGTTAGATCGGACCTGGGCTACCTTGGCCTCCAACATCTGACATTGCTCCTCGCTGAAGGTCTCGACTGTAGTGGTGGTCATCATCTCCACAACCATACGCCATGCCTCGGTGGCCAGGACGATGTGGCCGAATTCACCAACAGGAGAAATAATTGCTGATGCAGTAGCACCAGGAGGCGCATTACCATCGAGGGTGCGAACAATAACGGGGTTGCCGAAGTTGAAGTTCATATCTTCACAAGGGAGAGCCACGTCCTTGACATCAAGCTTCGATAGGGCAGGATAGCGTCCTGGGCTGCTAGTCAAGAAGCAGTCGAGGATGTAGATGAGCCACAATGTTCGACGGAAGGACTCGTCCTGGAGGAAACGATCTGGGTCGGCTTGATGAGTGTTGCCATGCACCACACGGTACATCTGGGCCATGCGAGCCGCTTGACCGAGGTAGATGTAGGCGCGGACGGCGCTCCTGGAGCCCCACTCATGTATAACCATGAGGCAGAGGGCCTGAATATCTGCGAGAGTAGGGTGGTCCAACGCCAGCCAGATGAAGTTGCTCGCCTTGAGACCAAAGTGCTCGGCAGCCTGGGAGGCACCTTGGTTCCTGCCGAATCGTTGTATAAGCATAGGGGAGTGTCTGTTGCATGAGTGTCAGTATTATAAGCCAGCCAGTCCACTAATGATCAGCTGGATAGGGTCATACCGAGCAGCAGTGCACAGCAGTGCGTTGACCATGACGGCGTCAACAGCATTGTTTCTGAGCTGCTGAATGAAGGATGGCTTGTGGAAGGCGACACACGCTGGTAGGACCTTGTTAATGACCCTCTCGCATTGATCCAACATCTCAGGGCCGAGTCTATAAAGTAAGGGAGGAATGCGTTAGCCATCACTGGTCAATGAGGATTTGTCAAGCAAGATTCAATAATATACGCGGATTGCGTGTCGTGAAGCACGTCTGCGGTCGTGATGTGACAATTCATATTTTACAGTAATGATTCGAACTGGGATCAACTGAACTGAACTGAGCCGAGCCGCACTGAACGGGTTCGGCTTGATTTGATTTGAGAGGACGACAACGCTTGTCACACGGGTGAGACAGCCCCGACTATCGTGCCTTCCCAAAGCGGAATTTGTGTGGGATCGGCCCCTTGGCCGGAGATCAAGTGTAAGCTTGTCCCGCAGGGAAGGAACGTGTAAAGGTGGGGATGTAGATGGAGAAGGGGCTGGACCGTGCACGGAAGCAGCCAGGGTTCTCTCCGTGAAGGAGGTGCTCTCTCGCCTGGAATGCCGAATCGGGAACATTTCCGGAGCAAAAAGTGCGGGATTGGATGATGGAGGACAGAGCTAACGGCAAATCCCCTGACACTCGAAAGGGAAAGGAAGGCTGCCACTCTGCAAGGAAAAGAAAAGGGTATAGGGGGTGGCGGGGGGAGGGGAAATCAAGAGAGAGCATGAGGCAGAAGACCACCACCGTATCATATGTCCAGAATATAGCATGTGAGAAAGGCAGGCAAGAGGTAGACGATGGAAGACAAAGACGGAAGCTTGGGAACGGTACGCAAGACGTGAAGGCCCGAGGCAAACACGATCGCGTTGGAGGGTGCGGCCGAAAGAGATGAGATGTGAGCCGAGGTGGGTCAGATGCAGGAAACATGACGGCGAAGGCCGGCGATGACATCGGTGGTGATAAGGACGGGAGAGAAACGGTGAAGCCGTATCGCGAACGCAGCAGGGAGACAGGATGAAGAATCGTATAATGACTGATGAAGTGATGAACTGATGAAATCAACGTACTTCTCATTAGCCGGCGCAGCATTGCGCGATGCGACTACAGTCGAGTGAGCTGGGCCGTGGCGAGGGTCGCCGGCACCAGCACCACTCGCCCGCTCGCTTGGGAGGGCCTCGCGCACACGGTGGGCTGCTCGGGCTGGGGAGACACCGTGGCCGCCATGGCTCATGGACTCGGAGGGCAGATAGCACTCGTGCATGCCTTTGGAGCAATTCTTGCAAGGAGCGCGTCCGTTTTCGTAGACACATTTGGTCTTGCCCTTGCGACAGCGCACACAGGCGCCACCGGCTCTGAGGGCCGTCGCGCGAACAGCCGACATGTTGGAGCTTTTGGATCCGGTATGAGATGGAGCTAAGTCGAGGGTGTGATGATACTATGCGACACGATATGATGCGCTGCGATAGACCGAGATGCCAGCTGTTATTGTTCTTACTGTTTGCGACTGGATATGGTATGGAGACGACTGTCGAGGCCTGAAGAGTTTGGTTCGGAGATCCGGAGACAAACGCGAAAGAGTCCGGAGGTTGGGTCCGATACAACGAAGGTATGTGTCAGGGACCGCAGACGTGAAGTATGCGCAACAGAACAGGCAAGGAAAGAACACAAGTGAAAGAAAGAGAAAGAGTTGGACGAGGCCCCGAAGATGACGACAGGCGTTGTTTTATTTTTCCGTTCGGAACGGCGCAGGCAGATGGGGGTGGCTCCCGGTCGGTGAAGGAGGTGGGAAGGGAAAAAGGGAAACGAGAGATTTCGAGGACGGCCCCGGAGCAGTCAGTGACAAGGGGGGGGATGTGGCCTGAAAATAGGGAAGCGGCAGGACAGCGGCAGGACAAGCTGTGCGTGCTGTGGTAGTAAAAAAGGCGCGCGGTCGGGCGGGATTAGGATGTGGGAGAGGTGGAAGAGGTGGAAGCTCGGGGCTTTTGGTGCTCCACTAGCACCCGAGATGGGCTGACTGGTCTGGTGTCTTCCAGTATTTCCAGGGGGCATACGGTGTCCGTGGTCCCGAAACTCTGTTGCTCGTTTGGTGAGGCCTACCTGCCTGAGGCAGCCATGCCCGGCCGGAGCACCGAAGTCTGGAATGGCGAGACGGCCACGCTTCAATAGAAGGTAAATTTGTGGTGCATGGCAAGCTACGAGTTCCTGGATGTGATGCATCAAGATTCCATCTTGATTTAGGATGGCATCATGGACGAGGATGGGATAGTATGGAGGAATGGGCACAATCGAGGGCAGCAGGCACGGCACGGGCAAGACGGGCAGCTGAGAGGGGACAGGGCCCGGAAGATCGGGGTTGGTTTGAGAAGAGAGGGAAGGTTCACCCATCCAAGGCTAAAGCTAGGAGAGTGTATGTGGGGCGACATCTCACTCTCGCGCCTCCTTCTTTCTGCCAAAAACGTCACCGGCACCACGGACGGCAATCGCTGCCGCAAAAGTTACCTAGTAGTCTACCTGCTTGGGTAATTAGGTACCTACATACCACGTCTACCCAGATAGTTACCTATCATCTACATGAAAGAACTTCGGAAGGTCAACACTTGCCAATCTAGCTTGAATGCATCACCAGGCCGGAAAGGAAGGAGAGGAGAACCAAAACGAACATTACGAAAAAAGGGGCAATGGGACACACAAACCTGCAAACATACACACACACTTTTCCCTCTCTCCAAATGACCC
>LKEB01000072.1:42454-54643 GCA_003795295.1 Cytospora leucostoma
GGGATCGACATCATCTTTTTTTAGACTGCGACGGCACGACTTTTCCCTTCGGTGGACGGTAAGGCGGTGCAAAGCGGCGAAGCGGCGAAGCGGCGACGTCTTGTTCAGCCTCAGATCCAGCAGCTTGTTCAGCTCACCTCCGGCTACTAAATAGGTACCTATAAGTAGTACAGAACCAGCCGTACCAGTTAGCCTCCTAGTAGCCCTGGAGCTTCAGACGGCCTCACACGATGCATCCGAGTCTCGTGTGTGTGTCGCCCCAGGAAATGAAGAAACACGAGACCCGAGAGCACGGTGACGAGCCTATTATACTGGCGAGATGACCTTGCGCATCGCTAGTGGCCCAGCTCGGCCCTTCCGGGCGCGGGCGCGCGAGTCTCTTCGGGGTTTCACTCCTGTCTGATCCTTCCCGTCGGCCGTGCCACATGGGCATGATGGGGGGAGACTGTTCCCTTCAAGACCTCCTTCTCCGCGCAACAACTTATCTTTGACTAGAAATACCTAGATATAAGTTTAAGCCTTGCAGGGTTTCAGGTGCTCCCCCAAGAAAATTACCACCACCCATCACCCAAGCCTTGCCTCCCAGCTTCCATCCCCGTGTTGCGCATGCCCTCTCTCTAGGATTTACGCTGCTAAATTACCGACGGAGCGTTGGTCGGTCTCCCGCTTTGACAACAACGAAAGCGTCTCGTCTGTCCCTGGAGTCTCTATCTGCCTTCGACAGTAAGATCTGCCAAGAGATAAGATGTAGACATCGAGGGCTCGCAAGAGATCTCTCACCCTTGTATCCTATCCTTTAGGCGATCCGACATTCCTCGGAAGCTAGTTGATCTAGATACCGGTGGGGCCGCCGAAGTGTCACACAGAGCGCGCGACTCGTTCACGTCCCCCCTTTTATCTCTACCGGTCCGGCGGCCGGTGAGCCGACAAGCCCGATTTACCATCACCTTTTATGTATGGTTTTCCTGGCCAATTTTGGGGACCTCATGGATGGACCTTTTCTGCGCCGACTGTTCCGGAGCCGAGATTCGTACTTGACTCTGACAGGGATATCCGCAGTCTCTCACGCTTCAAGGCCCCTCTCCCAAATTGGCACTACCCTGAGGACTGGTGGTAGTAGAACTATCGCAGGTCAGGGTGCCGCAAGTAGCCCATTAAGCGCTGCAACACTTTAGTCGACCTGCCGATGGAACAGCGTTTGACATATCAGGGAATTGACATCGATGCCACCAAGTTTACCTTCGAGGGTCCAGGGTCTAGACCAGCAATTGACGCAACAGAACCCGCGCTAGCCTTCTATAGGTTGTCCAGGCCTTGCTTTCCTAGTTCTCCAAACGGAAATGACGAGTCCGGGGAAGCGCTCCGGGGAACCTTCGGCAATAAGCAGAGGATCCCCCAAGTGCGACATTCCATCTCGCAGAAACCAAGGCATACCTAGGTATTTGCTAGCAAGAGAGTCGGACAAAGAGTATCCGTACTGATGGCGGATTATCCGCTGCACAAAGCCACCCAGAAAAGCCACCACCCACCCACCTTAGAGGGTTGCACTCGCATAGACTCCGGAACAGCCACAGCCGCTGATCCCGAACCCAGGGCACTCCGTGGTGGATCCGGACAGCTCCGTTACACGTTTTTTTCGGCATGACAGGGGTATTTTCTCGGCATCACTCCCGATCCCCACCGCTGTTTCCACCTCGTGCAGACAATGAAATCTCGTCGACGGCGACATCGGGGCGCCTCTTAGCTCGCTGTTCGACTAACTAGCGAACTATAGCACCGTCCTTCATCGCGTTCGTACGATATAACCAGTGGCGTTCGGGGCGATACACCGCAGCAGAATGGGTTGATGTCATCGTCCGTGGTGGACGACCTGTTTGCCTACAGCGATCATCAAGCCACTCACGCCCTGGCAGATCCCCAGGGCTGTTTATGAGGCGGACAGCTGCTACACACATCTGGGACACTCTACAGATACCTTCCCACTAGTGCTGACTCGCCGCCTGCAGGTACTGATTATCACGCTCCCAGAGCCCCTGAGGGAGGCGCGTACACTAACCGAGCCGCCGGGCCCCGACATGAAGTTTGGGTGCGATTAAGCATCTGCAGTAGACCAGGCAGTCTTATGCGTCTATGACTTCTCTTTCTAGCAAATTCAGAGCTATCGTCAATACCGTTATTATTTCGTGTTCCTTCTTCCGCCGAGTAAGTGGTTGGTGGGTGATTATGATACTCGTAATCATGGGATATTGTCTAGGCCGGGCGTTCGCGGTAGCACATCGATTATACGGACTTGATTGCTCTTTGGCATCAATGATGATCGCGCTGTTCGGGTTAAAAGATGATGGTCTACCTTGAGATTAGATACGGTCCTCGCGCCGGCAGACTATACAACCTCCAGCTGGTTGGTATTGTTTCATCAGCTCGGACACTTGAGGGCATCACTATGCGATCATCGTGCTAACCCTACGGCATTAGGTCAGCTGCCGGACGTAAGGATGTGAAAAGTTAAGTGATCGATATACAGTGCAACTTGAAGCCCAATCCATAACGCGCTTGCTACTGTGAAGTACAATTAAACACGGCCAGAGCTCTCCGGCGGCATCGGCTGTCCCATGGATATAGACAGCGAATTATAAGCACTACCCATAGGTATGGTCTACCACTGCTGTGCACACATGAAGTCCGTTTATCGAGAATAATTGTCCACCCCCGACTCGACTCCTGAACTTGCCCTGGCCTAATAGACCTACGGTCCTCTGGCATTCAAGGCCGCCTTGTACAGACGGGGCGAGCTGAGGTAAGTTACCTTATACAAGTCGGAACGACCGTCTCGTGGTCAAGACCACCGCGTCTGGTGTCGAGACCAAGTACGTTGTGGTTGGACTCTGAGCCAGCCTGCTCAGAGTGCCCGCGTTAGCCCTAACCACCATGGATCGAGACTCCTATTTGGTTACACGGGGCCGAACAGCGGTATCTTTGGGGGTGAGGGCTACCTCCTCTCAGAGTGGTCGCAAGGCCACTCTCTCTACTACAAAAAGAGAACGCATCCAAAAACCTTGAAGCAACGACGCCAGGGTTGAGAGAAGCAGGTCGATGTGTGAACACATATACGCAGGGGACGGCACGTTAACGCAAAACCCTTGCTCTGCCGAGGCATCTATGGAGGATGGTTCATCATGTATCTCCGTATCCCAATCAGCCGTCCACAGAGACGGGCCTGGGAATGCGGGAGTGCTTTGCTTCCAGCACTTGAGATATCTCCTGGGTTCATAGCTTGCCGAATCCAAGCGCATTCGTCTTCGCTTTGTACAATTTCACCAACTGGCGGACAGAAAGGTCCAGCAGGACATCCTCTGACCCGCCCGGGACCCTCGCACCGGGTACCTCTCGCCAGATCACTGCAAATACTTCTGTCAGCACACACACACACAGAGCCACAGTATCTATGTCCTTGCACAGATTTATATGCCCCAATGGGGACCGAGCCAGTAAGGGGAAAGGGACCTGGACCTACTCTCGATCAGCTCTCCCTGCCCACTCCTCGTGTACCCGTTCCCCCCGAAGAGCAGCACCGCCGTGTCCGCACACTCCCTCAGGACCATCCCGGCGTTGGCCTTGAGCAGCGCCGTCAGGCCGCCCAGCTCCCGGTCGCCGTCCTCCCTCGTCATCTGCGTCAGCTGGTAGGCGAACTGCTCGACCCAGGCCCACTGGGACTCGAGCAGGGCGCCGGCCTTGGCGAGGCGGTGCCTGACCACGGCCTGGTCCACCAGGGGCCGGCCGAAGGCCTCGCGCTTGAGGACGTACTCGAAGGCGGTGGAGAGGGCGACCCGGGCCTGCCGGGTCACGCCGACGGAGATGGTGAGGCGCTCGTGGTTGAAGTTGGTCATTATGTATATCATGCCCTGGGATTTGTTCGTCACTCTGTAGAATTTCGAGAGTATTCCTCAATTGTGGGAGTGGGAAAGAGAGAGGGTGTGGGGGAGCAGAGGATCAGAGCGCGCTTTCTGCCTACTTACCATGCCCTCATCCCCAATGAGATTCTCGACCGGAACCCTGACGTCGTCAAGCTCGATGTACGTAGTCCCCGAGCTCGACTGGCCTCCCACCTTGAGCCTGCGCATAGTGACGCCGGGGTAGTCCCTAAGCGGGACGACCATCAACGAGAGGCCCGCCGCCCCTGAGCCCTCCGGCCCAGTGCGCACCGCCATGGTCGACCAGTCCGTCCATATCCCGTTGGTGATCCATTTCTTGGTGCCGTTGACGACATAATACTTCCCATCCGCGCTCTTGACCGCCGTAGTCGTGATCCCGGCGACGTCACTGCCCGCATCCGGCTCCGTGATCGCGATACAGCTCCTCTTCTGGCCCCTCAGCAGCTCGGGCAGGAAGCGCTCCTGCAGCTGCCCGTCTCCAAACTTGAGGATCGGGGGGACTCCGAAGGATATACCGGCAGTGAGACTCGCCCCTGGGCCACCGAGCCCGGACCTCGACATCTCGTCCGCGTATATCAGGGCGTGGAGGTAGTCGAAGTCCTCGACCTTTAATTCCCCCAGGAGTTCATGGATACCGAGTCTCTTGAGCCACCCTACGGGTAAGGGGGCCGGAAGTGCGGGGATGAGCATGTTGGCTCTGGCGAAGGTCTCGAATACGTGTGGGGGCACGAGCTCGGCCTTGTCCCACTCGACGGCGTGGCGGAGGAGGTTGGACTCGACGAAGGAGCGGACGTTGGCTTGCCATCTGCGGTGCGTCTCTCTGAAGATTGGTGATGATTGGCCAAGCAGCCATGGGGGCTCGGAGAACGGGACTGGGGCTGCCATTTGGTCTCTACAACGAGGATCTCAGGACGGATGAAGCTACGGTGTGAAGAGGTTGGATTCCACTTCTTTGATATGTTGTACGGAACGAGTGACCTTTCAGGAAGTTGGCATGTGATTCAGCCCGTGATATATATGCTTGTAAACAAGCATTGGGATGCTGTCGAACCTCGGGGAGTTGCTCGGCCGGGTTGCGGGGAAGTGAACCGAGGGGCCATCTCCGTGGCCCGCGGCAAACTGTGCTGATGGAGAGTGGATGAGGGGATTCTCTGAGGATCTCAACATTTACGCGCAAAGTATATCGGAGCCTCGCTTGTTTGCGTTTGCGTAGGTGGTCTCCACTGCTACATAAAAAGTGTTTGGGGGGAGGGGGGCAACTAAGCAGCAGCGCAAAGTCACGCCTTGAAGTCGCACGTTCCGTTCCGACACCCGCAGCTCGAGCATACATAACACTACGGGGCGGACAATGTAAGAACTGCTCAGGATCCAGAGGTTTTTCCATGCTGCTAGGAAGTGTGAACATAACTGGAAGCACATCGCATAAAACATATTGAGACCTTGGGAGCAGCTTCAGAATACCCCCAGCATACGACGAAACAAGGCACTTTGATACTCTGATCACCAGCTCAAGAATAACAAATCCTTTACTGACATCGCTAGTTGTAAAAGCAATTTTATGAACAAAACTCCCGCGCAATGCCCATAAATCAAACCCATCAGCGGAACCCGTTCCGGTGCGGCACCAAGATAGGCTCGATATCGTCCCAATGGTGCTGCTCAGGCGTATAGCCACTTTTCGACGCATACTCCGACGCGTCCGGCTCCAAGACCTCCATCTTGATCTCCACCTCGGTCGTCACCTGTATGTTCATCCTCCTCTCCACGGACAGCCGCCTCTGCCGGGACAGCACGCCGGGGTCATCGTCCATTGCCGCGTACGACGCCGCCGAGGAGGTGATGGACTCCGTGCTGCTCGGGTGCTGGTACCGCACGGGCACGAAGGCCTTGTAGAGCTTGCGCCGGAACTGGCGCGTCGTGCCGAAGCAGAGGAGGAGCACTATGCTTGCGATGCAGCCCGGGATGAACTGGGCGAGGGTCGAGATTGCTGTGGATGCCGTGAGGTCGGGCTCGGCGGTGAGGTAGTCCTTCGCGCTTGTGTTGAGATACCTTAATTGGAGGTTGAGATTATACCCCTCAAAAGCACTGTTGGGTACGGCGACAATTGTTTAGTCTCACCCATCAAAGATTTGTCAAGTACATAGTATGATGCCGGGTGGGAAGCTTACCTGAGAGCAATCATAGGGAGAGTAACCCTCACCACTAGCCAACGGTCATGTATGGAGCTCGGCGTCTGATTGAGCGTGCCAAACTTGGCTGCAGAGCTTATCATCTTGCGCAGAAGAAGCCGAGTCTGAACAAACTCGATCAAGATGAGTGATAACATGAACAAAGCCCCGACGCAAGAACAGCAATCTATTGGGTTTCGGTCAGCTCGAGGCCCTCTGTATCCGTACGGACGATCTCAGTGCTGTAAGGCGACTCACATAGAACGTTATAGGTAAGCAAATACCAGACAGTATAATGCTTCAAGGCAGGTATTTGCACGAGGCCTACCACAAGTATGGGTAGTATAACGGCCAGCATTTTACCAACCCGATTGAAGGAAGCAAGAGGACGCTGCAGTGATGGTGATTGTACCAGACCATACACAGACTGCATCAACTGAAAGCTCCAGCAGAATCCGACGCAGGCCTCAATCATAAAGCATGCCCACCCTAGAGATGCAAGTCAGCGCGATTCGGCACAATGGGTCGGTGATACAGTCCACATACTTATCGTTGCCAGAGCTTCATCTGCTCCAGTCGCTCGTGCATCCATAGCTACTACCAGAGGAATTCCATCCTCTGTCAATGACTTCAAATGCCGGAGTCTGTCCCACATGATATTCTCATAATTTCTACCATGGGGTACGTAGGGTCAGCACTTGTTTGGGGACTAAGAAGGGGTCACTGGGGGACTTCGGTCGTACACGATGGTATCTATTTGTTGTATTATGCTCGATATTGTCGCAACCAGGGCAGCTAGGCTTATCCAGAAGAGATCTTGAGTCGAATGTCAGCGGTGAACATTGGTCTTCCAGCAACGGACTTGAGTGCAGGACTTTTTGACCAGGGTGAAGTCGTGGTAAGTATGTATACTTGAGACTTACAGCTACCCTTTTCCTTGCTTGTCCAGAGCAACCATAGCAGCAGTATATTGCAGAACAGACATACCAGAGCATAGAACAGGACTCCGGCGGCCGCGCCCTCGGACCCGGCGGGTAGTTGTGCCATGTCGTTTCGGTGTTGTGGGGCTGCCCGGCTCCGCGTGACCGGACCTTCGTGGTGAACGAAGAAGTGATGGAGATAAAGAGGATCGAGACACGAATGTGAGCAAGAAATGCCCCTCTCTCCACGGCGTGGGCAAGCTGCCTAGCAAGTTAAAGTACCCCTATCGAGTTATCCCCACATTTCGATGTTTGGGCCAGCCTGCGCTGCCGCATACCAACAGACCAGTATTATGCAGTAGGGGCGCAACGTTATGTTTCTATATCAGAACGTGGCACATATCTGGGGGCCAGACAGTGGAAGTCCACTCTGGAATCCGTCATATGCGAGTACTACTTGTAGATATGGGACCCTCGTCATGATCAAGGCTTTGGCGGCCGGGCAGATGGCCCAATTTGTAAAGCAGGGTGGCCCAGATAGGGGTGCCTTGTGTTGTGACCGGCTCCGGCGCCGAGGTGCTCCTCCGGAGGATCTGGCCGACTATGTTAAAATTATCCAGTGGTTAAACCGGACCACTATAGCGTGTGGCATACATATAAATCACTCATGTGTGTAGGATCACACGGATCGTCGTCGAGTCCGTGTCGTAGGTAGTAACCCGCTGTGGGTCGTCCGATGGGCCACCGGTCAGGGGCCGGTAGAATCCCGAAATGTTGGAAAGCTGCCCCGGCAGTACTGCAATTGGGCCCCGGATTATGGGTCCATTTCTTGCCGCGCGGGAAGAAATAAAGTTTAAAAGGATCTGATTTGTTGTCACCAACGTTTCTAATAAAGTGTCGACGGGATCCGGACGAATAGCCCCTTCAAGAACCTTGGAACCGTAAATTCAATGGGTCCCTACTTAGTATGTATATCTCCCCGGAAATCTCTTCCGCAATCACACTGAGCAGTCGTAAGCGATCCGTTGCTTTGGCCCACACGCCCATGAGCCTGGGCTCGTGTCTTAAGCGAACAACGTGTGAAACAAGCAACATGACCTGATCTTTGATAACTCTCATGGAATGCACGCCGGGCCAGCTGCACTCCGTCTCCATCTTCAATCTTGGCTGTGCTTTACCTGGAGATCATCGAATGTGAACGACTTCAGATGTAAGGAGCCGAGGACCTCTTCATACCGCTCGAATTACTAGAATCGGGCACACGCCACTCTTACCATGTATTGCCAGTGGCTATGTTTATTATATCCGGCGAAGGGCACTCGGCTGTGACACATACTCTCAGGGGTGATCTCAGGGTCAGGGCACCCACATAACCGAGCGCTCATGTGCAGTCGCCGTAACCTCAAATACCGAAATGATCGATTCATTGTTCCTTCGTTCGGGGCACCAGGGTGTTCGACCGAGCCATTGTTGTCGAGCAACTCGTCAGCCGCAACGAGCATCGCGTTGTAGATCCTGTCGATGATACCTATCCAGTTGGTCTGAAAGCTGCGCCAGACCGGGAGCGAAAAACTTGCTGCATGGCCCCCATTCTATAATCCTCTGCAGCCATCTTTAATACTATTTTTGGGCGAGCCTTTCCCATAGCTGAGGTGACGTGGTGGGTCGGGTGGGGGGCCGCCATGTGCAGCCGACATCCTTCGAACATGCATATGCCATGTGTAGGGCACATCCAGCGTTGCAACGGAAGCATACGCATTTCTGGCCAAGGACGACGTCATTTTCAGATAAGAAAAGGGCATTCGCTATTATGGATCCAAAATTCTGTACGTGGTAAGTAAGCTACGATGGCGAGCTATGTTTACGAAGGTGCAGGACTCAAGATCTAAAAGCCAGCATGTTCAGCAGACCTTGGAGGGTAAAGATAGCGTTGAGAGCCGCCGGTGATTGTCTGCTGAATCCTGGAGTCTTAAGCTGACTGGAGCTCTTATCATTTGAAAGAGATGATATGGCTTGCATCTCTCCCTATTGACATTCGAGAAGCTGTCCATCTTCCTTCGTGGTATGCTGCAATCGACGAAACCTTAAATTCGACATGAACCTGTAGATTTATTTGCCGACCTGGATTGTCCGCATATCATGGTCCCAAAGGTGAAACCTTGGGAAATGTTTCAAGCTGCCAGTTGCTTCAACCGAGCATGTACAATCCGACATGTTTACATAGTACTATGTACCCATGGACCCAGGTAAGCAGTCGTCGAGTGAGTTGCGTGTTTCCTAGTATCAAACAAAGTGCCACTGATCGGCATCTCCATAAGGGACGCCAGTGGGCTACAGGGGATATGATAATGCGGCTCATCTGTCCAAGAACGGAGCCAAGCCCGGAAAACGAATGGTGCAATTGTATGAGGACCCATCTCAGTTTCAGGCCCCTCAAGGTTTAACACTCCAGACTTTGCCAGTCACCGCCTCGCATTCTACTGCACAACACCATCAGAAATCGTCCAGACGGAAGCCCCATCCGCGTCCAGGATCTCCAGATACGGTGACGCGTTCGAAAACACGACAGTCTGCCCCTCGCCCGCGGTACCAGTGTCCCACAGCTGTCCGGCCCCATCATCCTCGACCAGGTCCCCATCGGCACCAAACGTGACCACACACAGCGAATTGTCGCTCCCGCAGTCCGAAGTCTGCGGGTTGCTCGCCCACGCCGGCGTCCAGGCGCTGGTCACCGGGTCGATGGCGTAGCCGACGAGGTTCCCGTCGCCCTGGAGCTGGACGTGGAAGTCCTCGAGCTCGGCGACCGTGCTCTGCGCGGCGGTCACGCTGAGGGCGCCGGCGGCGAAGGACAGGGAGCTCGGGAGCGGGTGCTGCAGGCACATCCAGATGGTGGAGTTGTCGGGCACGTCGGTGAAGTCGGACTGTAGGTCTAGGGAGCCGGTTATGCTGGGGAGGTAGGCTATCAGCTGCTCGCTGGCGTTGAATGAGGCCTTTACTTGTGCTTGGCAGTTGCTCGCGTCGGCGAAGGAAGAGCTCGGTTTGGTGATTTGAGAGATGTCGTTTCCCGTCGCCTGTGATCAATTGTTAGGTGAGTTCCTGGTGGTGGATGTCTGCAAGACGTGAGGGAGGTAGGGGTGGTACTCACCGTCAAGCCACCACTCCAGTGGTTGACGACAATCGAGAAACCAATGTTGCCAATAAAGGTATTGTCAGTAACAGTAACAGGACCGAAATACGTATCGTCATTGGGATTCGACCAGACATGGCTGCCTATCCCAATACCGAGGTTGAAGAAGCCAGTGCCAACGCCCTTGATGGTATTTCCTGAAATGACGACGCCGGAGTAGTTCCCGCTGTACGAAGGGTCGACCAGGTTGAAACCCCCGAAGCCTTCATCTGTCTCCGTAGAGGTGATGCTGTTGCCGATGAAGTGGGAACCCGGTGCGCCGAAGACGACGATACCTCCGTCAGTTGTACCGGATATCTGCAACAGTGTCAGCAACCGCATCGATACACGGAACCGTCACGGTGGCAAACTCACATCGTTATAAGAGACCTCACTCGCAGTACACTCGAAGCTCACACCATCCGCCCACAGAGAATTACCCGCATCATCACTTCCCTCGTTCCCACAGGGCCCGATAGTGTTATTGGTTACGGTTCCATCCCTGCATGGATTATAGTCCTGCCCACTGCCGATGTAGTGGAGACAACTCCAGCTCCTAGTGTTCTTGATGACATTATAGCTGACGACCTGGCCAGAGGCGCCCCCGCCCATCTCGACGAGCGCATCGCCGCTGAGGAGCCCGGCGTTGGGACGATTGCCATCGACCTGGAGGTTCAGGACCTTGACTCCTGAGGTCCACCGCCCCCAGATGGCGCTGGTGATGTTGCTGCCAGGCTCTATGATCACGGTGGCGCGGGTCGAGTCCTCAGGGTATCCCTCGGTCGAGAGCTCCTGGTTCTCTGCCGTGAAGGTGATCTCCGCGTCGGTGATGTTGATGACGGCGCCGGGGCACAGTTGGACGACCGCCCCGGCACCACCCGCTTGTAGGGCGGAGTTGACGGTGGAGGCAGGCCCTGATGGGATACAGTCAGCGGCTGCGATGGCTGCCAAGCTGACGAGAGAGACTATTGTGAGTAGCATGGTGCCAGTCTATGTTGACTTAGAATATGAATAACAATATGCAGTTATGCCCAGAGGCGAGGCGGACTTGTCGAGACCAACGGGGGACTTGAATCCTTCAATCCGAGGGCAATCTTGACTCTATACATACTAGAGGAAGGCTTTAGGACCTGGCGACTTGTACGTCGACAACAAGATGCTTTATCATGAGCTTGCGGGTGTCACGGCTTGCTTGATTTTGGTATTACTTGGTTTGAACTGGGTCCTGGCTCTCAGCTATAGCCACGCCGAGAAACAAGTGACCATGATATCCAATGAGGCTCCAGAACCTTGCAATGTGCCAATCATCAACCTGGTGATGCCCACTGTCTCTTGTGATGAGAATAAGAATCACGCTGCCATGATGTGTGCCTTACTTGAAATCGGAGCCTCAGCTTCGTTTCTCAGCCCTCCTATCACCTTTTGGGCTGTTTTGGGTACTAGTCCTGAATCCTTCAGCCAAATCACAAGCCCACGAGATCTACCTTCTCAGAAGGCAATTGAGCTAACCTTACTTCGCCTACTGTGAGGATTTGACATGGCTTCAATGGGTCTTGTGGCTTTTGAATTACGACAGGGCTCAGCAGGTTTTACATATCCGTTCCCATATCGCGGGCGGGACATTGCTTGCCACAATCACACCAGAAATATCTCGTCGAGAGGTGGAGATGATCATCGATGCCTATTGACTATGTCTGTGTCAAATATGCAAAAATGACAAAAGAGTTCGTCCCGAGGGCCTACGTCTCTCTACCCGTCGAATCCAGTGCCAACGTACTGAGGGGAGGATCTACTCAACTCTACCCTATTTTTTGTTTTCCGTGGAGACCTGCCTGAGATTCGAATCGAGGATCTGGTGCGTTTCAGTGCCCTGTTACAGGTTTACCCTTCCTGACCGTTGAGCCAAGTGAGCGGGCTTACTCCGACCGATGGGAGAGTTGGGCCATTGGGGGGTATAAGGGTAGCTCCAAAGATCAGATGACGGAGACGAAATAGGGTGTTGG
>LKEB01000072.1:54662-82755 GCA_003795295.1 Cytospora leucostoma
GGGGGGGAGGGGGTGGTCGAAGGTGCGCAGCGGGAAACTGAGAGTTAGACCGAAGGTCTGTTCTCACAACCTTATACCCTGGAGTGGAAGCTCGGAAGTGTGCAGTCCTACCGTGTCAGCGCTTCTGTGCATGGCATCGAGTGTGCCAGTACAATATACACCACATCTTCTCTTGCCCTCCCTTACTTCAAGTCTCTTTCCAATCTATTTGCACACCACTCGAAAGTGACACATTTGGTATGACCTCCTAGAACTTCGGAAGAGAAGCAGATGATACATGAGCATTGGCGCATGCTGAGCCATTCGAGAACCGGGTATATTGACAGATTTTAGTACATATGTGAGGTGCTTCCCCCATACCTCAGATCCAGACACGATTGTCAGCCCTCTTCCCCTCCAAGTACTTATAAACCGCATCATAATCCTTGCACACATGCTTCGCATCCCACCCGTCACTGCCCTGCACCGACTTGGGAAACGTGGTATGCTGTCCCTCGAGCGCCGTGTCGCCGCAGCACATGATGCTCTGACGCAGGTACTCGAAGCAGTGTGACATGTGCCCGGGGATCTGCGCGGGGATCTTGCTTGGGTCTGAGGTAAGGCCTGAGTATACCTCGGCGATGGCGTGGAGGCAGTGTAGCTGATGCGTCATCGAGGTCGTGAATACTGTGTTGGAATAGCCCTTGAGCGGGTGCGGGAGGTTGTCGTAGTCTGATGGGTTGTCGACTTGGACGTAGCCTAGGCCCTTGGGAACGAGTTCCAGCCACTTCTTCCTAACCTCCTCTGTGAAGAAATCTGACCCATTCTCAGGGACAAAAGACACATCGGGGATGAAAGTTTTGATTTGCTGGGCGACTAACGAATTTGTTAGACCAGGGGTCATGGGAGGATGTCTGCCTTCAAAGACCGGGAGTGAATGGTACTCACTTCGGGGAGCAAAACCAGTCATGTCACCATTTCCTTCGAAATGTCCATATCTTTCCTTTTGCAACCGACGGTCGACGAGGAGACCTAATATCACGAATAACAATAGGGTGTTCAACATCCCCTGGACTGAGAAGATGACCGAGCAGAATCGTCGCCACCAGCCCTGTCGTGCGCGTCCACCAACCTGTGGCTCTTCCCAGTTCTTCTCTCCATGTCCCATCAACGTCTCGCTCGCTTTGGTGCCCAGATCATCGCCTCGTACATCGCCATGGTCGTCACCACTCAGCATCACGTATCTTGGCTGCTGAGCGGCCATATTCTCTTTCTTTCTTCGTTATCAGTGCCACGGGAGACATCATCCAAGGTGAAAAAGGGGCATGAAGGACTGAAGCTAAATTAGGAGACGCCATCACCGGCAAACCGGCATCGCTTCTGGGTGAGGCGACCCACAAGCGAGGCGTCATCACATTCGTCGTCCGAGCAAGCTCCAACTATGCGCTGTAGCGAGAGACAGACTGACACCTCCGAAGATATTCAGTCCTGGGGCTGACCATGGTTCTGCTGTTCTATGACTGCAGGCGCAACATCGTGATGATTGGCTGACACCCCTGGAAACAGTAAAAAGTACAACTATAATCGACGCAGACTCGCGGCAGATGGACGACACAACTGTAAGTGCAGAAATTGTGCAAAAAGTACAAAAAATAATTAATCATCCTCGGATACGGGGAATCGAACCCCGAGCTGGTGAGAACTCAAGATGAGAGTCACCGATGTTAACCATTACACCATATCCGATGGTGTGAGGACTTATTTGTTGTGATTGCTTGCTTTCCGAGGCATTCATGAATCATGAGCAAGCTGTTTCGAGCCGCCTAGCTTCGCACATGGCGAGCGCTAGCTGGACACAAGAAATAGGCGGATCCCGATTCGCTTGGAAAGTGCATGAATCAGGGCCGTCCCAGGGATGCTTGTGCTCGACTCGGGCCTTGACATCCATCGATCATTTGGTCCTACTCGCAGGCGAGAGTATATCCGGGGCTCAAGACAAAATCGACAATTTGTTCGGCCCGAGGCAGTCTGCCGTGTTGTTGTTACACTACAATACTTGCTGAGGCTGCCAGAGCACACAGTCCAGCCCTTCCCGTCCGACCGTCCGGAGAACAGGTGACAGGTGACAGATGTTTGACCCGAGCACAACCGCAGGATGTCCCAGAGCCGTGGGATCGGGAGGCGGGGGATTATCTCCAATTGTCCTAACAGGTTGAAGCAGCCGACCCTCCCATGGCTCCTCATGCAGGCACTGAACAGGGTAAGGAAAATTTCGGAATGCAGGCCAATGTTACACACACGACATGATGATGCTGATGGTTGTACTATGTATGGCCGAGGCCATGGGCCTACTAAGGTACGATAAGGACCGACTGCCCAGTTTCAAGGTCGATGGTCGACATCTATGAGATCTTCGAGAAGAGTCTCCCAGTCTGCAGTCTGGATAATTTGTCTCAGAACCAAACACTGAACACTGGACCAACGCCTGACTCCTGGGAGTTGTGACAACAGAAACCGGAAGGTTTCAAGGTTTCTCATTGCCCAGGAGTATGAATCGTGACGTACAGATGAGAGTGAGAAAGGAGTGCAGACAAATCTGGTGAGTCGTCGTTGTCCATTTGTTCATATTCCCTGTTCCGCACATCCGTATGTTCCTGTGTCAAGGCTCCAAAGAAGGATCCATGCCCAGGTGGTCTACAAGGTTCACTTCCCCGCGGCCGGCCGCTGCAAATAAGGAGGGACCCCCGCGTTATCCACGGCCTGTAATGCACTGGCACGCTGGGGGGGGGGGCTACTGTGGGACCACTGGGGAGTGGACATCTGGACCACTGTCAACGGGTGGTCCACTGTGGGCGCACCCGCCTTTCCCCACTAGAAAGGACCTCTACAGCGCGTATCGGCCAACGGATTTGCGTTTGCAAATGCCACTCTGGTTCTGGTCTGGTGCCAAATTACATGTTCCGGGATTGGCCGACCTCACAGACGGGGGCTCCGCTTGCCTTCAATACGTCAACATGCCTGCATTGCATTGCATAGACTACCGACAAAAGGGCCTGCTGCCGTACTGACAACCACTATTTGCAGACACCAAATAACACCGATCACCGACGAAGTTTTCTCTTTCCCATCACACATGCATACCGTCCCCCCTATTCTGGACTGAAGATCACAAACGGTCGCAGACACATCACGAGACTCAGACATCGCAGGCGGCCTTGTCATTGTTGGCGCTTCTTCTTCTTCTCCTCCTCCTCGTCCTCCGCTTCCGGACGGAAACCACCGGCTGCAATAGGAAACATCCATCCACGATACTTCACGATTCGGACGAAACTGCCTGTCTTTCCACGACCTTGTCTACAACGGAGAGAGCACGTTTTCTCTCCTCTCCGCTCCCTTCTTCATTGTGCTACACCCTGCTCTATACCACAATCCGGCTTGACCATCGCGACGGTCTGCGTATCACCTCATTGCAACAACAGCGCGACCCCTTGTCCACCCGATATCCTTGACACGAACAACGGGAAACACGGAGTCTGCTCCCCTATAATCCAATAGTCTCAGCAGTCGACCCAGTCGCCGCACTCACAATATGTCTCCCCAAAGACCCTTCCTCTCCAGTTTCTTCGCCGCCTTCCGCCAACCATCACCCTCGTCACTCCCACCAGCATCCTCATCCTCCTCCTCGACGCAGCCAACAACAACGGCAACATCCACAAACAAACAACCATCCTCATCAACATCCTACTCCGTATCAACAAACGCCCAATCCACCTCCCGGGGGATAGCAGCGCAGGCCGCCGCCGCCGCGCAGTCACAGTCGGCAGCCCGCGGCGTCACCTCGCCGAGGGGCATCCCCATCCCGCAGCACCCGCGGCGGCGGGGGTCTGACTCCTCGTCCGAGGGCTTCCGGGAGGTGCTGGGCGCGGACAAGATGTACATCGGAGGGAGGACGGCGGCCGGAGAAGAGAAATACTTTAAGCTTGGCATGGTGAGGAGGGTACGGAGCGGGGATAGGTTAAGTCTGGACCAGCTGAGTTTATAATATTTTCCGAGAAGACAAATACAAAATGAAGGAATAAAAAGGGGGATGAGAGGGAGGACAAAAGCTGGAGGCGGATTGTAATCTCATGCGACGGAGACAAGAACATCGGCCCTGGATGGTGATCCGAAGGGGTTGGGGATGTTTTGTCTGAACGGACGAGTGAGAGGATTCTCAACTACGACACCCGAATCTAGAGGTTCGACATAAAGATAAACTGATGCCAGAGATGAGGCGTCACGGAGGAAACGGGATTGTATTTTGTGGCTTAGGGACATTGGAAAGGCGTTACGGAAACGGAAATGAGGCATAGCTACATCGCAATATGAATGGGGAGGATCTACAGGATACTTCACCGTTGTTCCCAACTCGGCTTCAAAAAACCAAACTCTGCTGTACTCTGCCGGATAGATAGGGAATATGTGGAAGTGGATGAAGGAAGAATCGCACTGTAAACTATAATGACTATACCCATGTCAATACAATGTGGTATCGTGCCCCCTTAAACAACCTCTTTCAGGACTCGGGCTCTTGTCTACTCGGCTGGGATCATCAGGCCTGGCACACGCGGACCAGCTTCCTCGAGTCCGCCTCTTTTCCTCTGTGCCCTTTGATCATTGTTGATGTCACTTCAGCAAGCACCTTCTTTTCTCGAACATTGCTATCTGGGTAGCCAATTGGAGTACATGTGGTAGAAACGGGTCGAGTCCATACTCCACAGCAGCAAGAATGGGCGAAACAATCCTCACTTCCGATGTTCATGTCAACAACCCAGTCTATAAAGCTTAGGCATGCCTCACAACATAAACGAAGACAGCTAGCTCTTTCAACCGCGCAAGCCATGGCATCCCACCTGGTCACAGCACCAACAAACCAAGGTAGACATACACACCCACCACGCAACCCCTACCACATAAACCTCTGCACCCTCCCCCCATCAACCACCCTCCCCTCCCCATCCCTCCAGTAGAACGGCCTCGCGAGGAACATATACGCCGTGACGACATGGACCCCCAAGAACCACACCGTCTCCACCACCAGCCGCACGTCGACCCTCCGGCCCGCGCGGAACAGCCCGCCCAGCACGCCCGGCCACCCGCGCGTCGGGTGGTGGTGGTGGTGACCACCAGAAGAGAGCAGCGGCCTGTAGCAGGCATGCGCGGGCCACGCCGGCGCCAGCAGCCGCCAGAACACCCACGGCAGGATGAAGTACCGGGGCTCGACGAGCGGCGCCGTGACCAGGGAGAGCGCCGTGGCGAGGAGCCAGAGGAGGGCGGTCGAGAGCGAGGGCGGGGAGACGGCGGGGGCGGCGCCGCCGAGGTTGTCTGCGTCAAGGCCGGGGTGGATGAGGTTCGTTGATGACGACGCGTCTGCTGCTCCTCCTGCCCGCGGCCCCACGCCGCCCGCGAGGCCCCGCCTGATCGTATCCTGCGGCGAGGGGAACCGGACGGACCATCCCCCCTCGCCGTCGGCGTGCTGCGGCCTGTTCTCGAGACCGCGCCGGCCGGGGTACTGCTGGTGGCGGTGGCCTTCCTGGTGGGCAGCAGGGCAGCCGTCGCCCTGGGCCTTGTGCCCGTTCGGGCGGCAGCCCCCGAGGACCTTCCAGCAGGCAGCCCAGCAGAGGACGTAGGCCGGGGCGAGGGCGTAGCGCGCCCAGCTGGCGCGCAGGATGGTGTACCGGAAGGTGTAGAACATGTAGTGCCTGTTGTCGGCGAGGGTGAAGGGGTGGATGATGGTGTTGAGGTGGATGATCGCCAGGGCCGCGGGGATCAGGGATAAGTAGCCTAGGATGTTGATGTTCTTGAGGTAGGTGAGGTATAGCTTCTGTATCTTGTAGAGGTCCTTGTTGTCGTCGTCATCCGGGGGTGGTTGTGTTGCGGCGGTGGGGGTTTTGCGTTGTGGGTTTACGCTTGACCACTTCTGCCACTGTGCTTGGGAGAAGGTGTTGAAGAATAGTGGGAAGAGCAGCATGATGAACGGGATCATGAGTGGCGCGGAGAAGAATGTGAACAGTGGCCAGATGTACAGCATCTGGGGGAGGTGGATGGTAGCGATGTGGTTGGACTTATCGCCTACACAGCTGTCAGTCGGTCGCTCCCAAACAGATATTATAGCACAGGGGACGTACCAAGTACAACGCCACCATTCCAGATGACAAAGGCCGCGAAAAGACCCATCACAGCAACATGTGGCCAGACCTGCCGCAAGACACGGATCGGGTTGGAAAGAACCGCAATGGCGATGCTAACGACGAAAAAGAACACATCTGTTCGGCATATAAGTTGGACTGGATTAAGATGTAGGAGTAAGGGCTTAACTCAAACATACCGTCTAGCGACACAAGGTTCAAGGCAGGATCATGTATATATCCCCAGGAGTACAGCTTCACGTAGTATTTGACCTTCCCCAGAAAATCCGTTGGACGCCCCGACACCTGTGTGGAGCTGGGAAGCGGTTGTGTCTTGACAGCATGGATGGCCTCAAGCCCACCCATAAAGACCACGACCCAAAAGACATTAGTCTGCCTCATGCACAGCGCAGCAACACCCAAGAACACGGTCCAGAGGTCACTCAGCCATGACTTGCCCCACGGGCTGACCCGGTCCAGATGATTCTGGAAAGCGAGAAGCACGGCCAGCGTCGAGAACACATCGGTGTAGTACAAGGCCGAGAAGAAGAACAGGAGGGGGAACAGCCCGATGTTCATGCCGGTGTGGACGGCGTAGATGCTGAATGGGGACGAGGATTGAGCTTTGGCTGTGTTCCGTTCGGAGAGCCTGGCTTCGATGAGGCGGCGACACTGCGCTGCGGTGAGAGCGAGCAGTGATATGGCGAGCCAGTTGGTCATCCGTAGACCCGTCTCGGAGCACCCTCCCGTCATGAACCAGAGACCCCTATGGATCAGGATGCTGATGACATATCTGATTGGCAGCTGTCAGCAGAGGAACTAACCTATAGACGAGGAAAGAAAAGGGTAACGTACAGTCCAGGAGGCGTCGTGATCTTGTCATCCCACTCGGTCCATCTGCCCAGGCAGTATTTCTGCGCCTGGGGTATGTGGAAGACTTCGTCCTGGATAGGTAGTCTCAGCAGACGGTTCTTGATTTGGGAAATCTCCATTATCTCGTCGAACTCACCAGGTACGGCTCGGGGACGTTGATGGCGACGGCGGCTTGCCAGCATATGCCGACCAACGCCGGCACAACGATTAGGAAGTACCAAAGGAACGATTGGTCCCATCCATGTTTCCTGGCACTGCGGGCGACCAGGCCATAGAGGGTGATGTAACTCAGAAGTACTGGGCGGAGTGCAACGGAGGCAAACTCCTTGAGCTGGCCCAATACGGGTATCGCTTCTGGCATCTTTCTGCAAATGAGTGACAGCAGTGTGAAGGGAAAGGGGAACAACGGATTCAATGAGTAGGGAGTGATTGTATCATGTCGACCCGTCGCACATTTCTTTTCCGCTTGGATGAATCGGAATATGCTCGCCCATATGATCTTTCTCAAAATCAAAGTGAGAACACTTTTGATTGTGTTGTTATATTCTGGGAGTAAATCCACACAACGATATTCCAGGTGAGCGGTAAATCCCGATTCGATTTGGCCAGAGGTTAATTGGAATCAGCCCATACAAACAAACCGCGTCCGTGCACCATCCCGTCGTGTACAACGGTAAGCGGCCGAGACCCTCAATGTGAGCCGAAGCACTAATATATGCAATTTGGATGCATAGATACTCGTTACAATAGCACTGACATGGTAATGTTAAGCCTCTACCTCGGGGCAGAATATGTTGGGAGCTGTGAGTAGTAGGTAAATACTTGCGGACAGACATCAATCAATGGTGGGATGTGCACGGACCATTTGAGATTTGACCAAAAAGGCTCCTGGAGAATGCAGACATAGGCAGCTCAGAACAGTGATTTCTCTATGAGATGCAAGGGATTATGTGACAAGATTGGGAAGAAACAGTGAATACTTTGCTAGTTGAGGAGTGAAACCTACATGTGGGTTCTGAATTGCCATTTCCCAAGCATAGCTCTTGGAGCTACATTGAGTAGCTTCAGGGTGTTGGTTACCAGTCATCTGTCGGCCAATTCCTTCTTCGTTGTACTGGATGCATGAGCAGTCCGGCAGAGTTGGAAACAAGCTTGAAGAACAGTAACAAACAAGTTGGATGATGCGTTTTATTTCAGCTCTATTGCAAGTGCTCTCTCATCTCTTATCACTCGAGACCAAGAAAGCCATGCTCTATAAATGCCCTCTCGATATCTCCCAATCCTCTGCAAACTCCAATTTAGAAGGGCTGCCAAGATATTAGCAACTGCTCTGTAGAACTCGGAGACCTGTCCATGGGGAGTACTTACGTTGTCCTCCGGGGCGACCACGTTGACAAAGTAGCTGCCAATGAAGGGGACTTTCTATAGGGCCATCAGTATATATGTTCCGGGGTCGGTCTCAGAGTGGATCTCGGCCTACCTGGAGAACATCGTGTTGTACCTTGGGGATACCGGAAGCGTAGAAGATGACGGCGAACAGAGCAACGCCACCGAGTCCAGCAGACTTGATGCCACTATTTCGATGTCAGTTTGTGTCCCTGACTGCCGAAACCGCCGAAACGTGACCGGACCCAGGCTCCCAGAGACAACGATAGGATATGCCGAGGAACCGCAGCGAGGCCATACAACCCGAGCCCCAGACAATCCCATCGCCCTGAGCTGGGGCGTCTTCGCAGGCCCTCCCGTCATTATCGCTAGTCCCAGGTCCGGTCATATACGGCCAATTCCAGTCTATATCGTCCAAATATATCGGCTAATTCTTACACGTTCAGGAGAGTCTTGGGCGTAATGCCAGCAACGTGAGGCTGGTAGGCGTACCTATTCCCAACCGTTAGTACTGATTTACACCATGGACACTGTATCCGTAGGCGCCGGCGCCCCTCATGCCATTGGATGCGGACGTGTTGAGATTCGGAAGGGTGCGATTCGATTGATCGAGGAAGGGCGTCTTACTTGGGGCCGTAGGGGCTCCTGTACTGAGGGAAGGCGTCTGCCCGGCGGATCTGAGTCTGCATAGTGCCTTTCGTTAGCACGGGTCGCAAAGCACGGTACAGCTTCGACTGTAATGTTGTTCAGGGGAGGAGCTCCGACGGAAAAGGAGGGCGACGTACGGGGAACATTTTGGCTGGTGGTGCGTGGCCAGGAGGGTGTTGTGGCGGTTTCTTTGTTGTCGACGACAAGGTTGGAAATGTCACGAAGTTCACTGGTTGCGATGATGCGCGAGATTCTAGCCGGGTTGAGCCGGGGAATTGGATTTGGGTTTTCAGTGCCTGAGGCAGGCCGCCCGAGGCATACCAAGCGTAGCTGCAGCGTAACCCCAACCCGCCCGACGTACCTCCCCTGTCCCCCAACCCCTGTCGTTCTAGCAGCGGACAGATTCCCAGGGTAGAGCTCTGGAGCTCCCAGCCTCAAAGCGTCTGTCAATCAGCCGTAGCTACCCTCTTTTTTTGCTGCCTGCGATAACACATGCTGCAAGTTCCTCCTAGGATATAGCTTCAACAAACCAACCAGGGAGCCACAATCCCCTCCAGACTCCCCAGGTCCTCCCCTCCCCATCTTCCCCCAAATGGACAAATACGTCGACGCCCGCTTCGAGCGGGTCGAGAAGGCCCTGGCGACCCTCGTCGAGTCCATCACCAAGTACACGCCCCAGGCCTCGCAGGCCAGCGACCTCGCCGCCGCGGACGGGGAGCTCGCCCGCGGGCTGCGGCGGCTCGAGCTCCACCAGAACAACCGCGCGCGGCTCGAGGCCCTCAGGGCGGCCTCGTCCGCCCTCGACGCCCAGATCCGCGACACCCTGCGCACCCTCTGGACCACCCGCAGGGACATCACCTCCACCGCCACCACCGTCTTCCCCGACGGGCCCCAGTACGACGTCAACTACGAGGAGCTGCTCAGCTACGCCCGCAGGATCAGCAAGATGACCATGCCCCCGCCGAGCATCATCGCCAGCCACGGGGGCGGGAACGGGGTCGTTGGCGGTGGTGCTGGTGCTGGTGGTGGAGAAGACATCAACAGCGGCGTCTCGACCGGTGAGGCGGTCAACACACCCACTACGGCAGCGCCGCCGACACCCTCAGCGGGCGGCGCGACGCCCAACCCGAACGCGATGGTGAATGGTGGTACGCCGGCACCGCAGTCGCAGTCACAGGGACAAGGACAACAACAACAACAAGGCAACAGCACGCAGACGACAGTAAACTCCGGCACTGGATCGACAGCGCTGCCCACCGAATGGACGCAGTTCCTCGACCCTCTCACAGGCCACGTCTTCGTGCCGTGGGCACAAGACGAGAAGGTACGCGTCGGCGCGCTGGCGTCGATACAGCACCTCCTGGAGCAGGGCATCGACCCGCGGGGGTACGACCCAGCGGAGGAGGAGGCGCGGCGGCAGCGCGAGGAGGAGGAGCGCCGCGAGCAGGAGGAGAGGGAGGCGAGGGAGCGCGAGGAGAACCTGAGGAGGATGAGGGAGGAGCAGGCGCGGGTGGCGAGGGAGAGGCAGCTGGAGAGGGAGCGCGCGCTCGAGGAGGCGCAGAGGAGGGGCAGCACCGGCGGTGGTGATGCTGCTGGTGCCGGTGGTGGGGCTGGGCCCTCGCCCACCGCGGCGGGCCCGTCGGCGGAGCCGCAGAAGAGGCAGTTCCAGTTCATGGGTGGTGATCTGGACGACGATGACGATGATTGATTGACAGGCGTATGAGCGCGGGCAGAGCTGGTTTGGGGATGTTCTCGCAGGGTCATGATGCCATGGTGGATTGGCAGCCAGTCCAACCACTGTGTCGTTCATCGCGACGAGGAGGAATCAGGGCTTTGCGAGCACAGGACCTGGCTTACCAAGTCCAGCTGTTCGTGCACCTCCGTTGACGTGCTGAATATCGACCCAGTCCGTATATCTCATGCCGATTTCAACATCTATACGGCCATCGAATAACTAGACCCTTGGGATCTTGAAGCTAGATGCTTGGCCTGGCATGAGAAGTTCAGACTACGCTTGATCGCATAATATACCCGCGAGGGTTGAGCCTTCGGGTCCGCAACTACGATGAGCTCTACAACTCGCCTTGCCAACGTAATAACAATTGCCTTGAACTTTCATTCTTGCATTGCTGAAATGTCAATCATGCAGAACCTACACGCCGGACTGGATATTGATGAACCCTCCAGCCAACCCCGTTGCCGATCCCTCCCACCCGCATAGTTCATGTCATGCGCATGTGATGCATCGCGGTGCTCTGGAACAGAGCAATCGAGCATCTCGGTGTCTTTTTTAGTACAGTCTAGCACTACTATACAACAAACGCCGCCTCCCACCCCGCCGCAATGAGACCAAGTCAAACCCCCGGACTTAGTCGATCTTGATAGAAGAGTAAATCTTCCGGACGAACCACCAACTGGAAAAGAAGCCAATGGACCCTGTAATGATGTCAGCCTATTGTCAATGCATGCATACGTGTCAAGGCGCGTGTGGGGATAGGGGGAGCTTACCTGTCAGGATGAAAAACAGGAAGGAAATAAGCGCACTGTACCCGATGTACAGCATGCTGCCCACAAATCCTCCCAGGCTCAACTTCGTAATCCAATATACCATGGCGTTGAGGAAGATGTAACCCGAGCTCATGCCCGCCGCCAGGAAGGACCGCCACTGCCAGTTGTAGTTCTCGGCGCACAGCAAAAAGTAGACCATGAGCACGGTGACGGCAGCGCAGGTAATGATCATCAAGCCGTAGCACAGGAAGAGGAACCCGAACATGTAGTAGATCTTGCTGAACCAGATGCTGCTCATGATGAAGTAGAGCTCGACGAAGATGGCGCCGAACGGCAGGATGCCGACGAGAAGCATCGACGGGATGGGCTTGAGGTACGTCGTCGACGGTGGGATCTGCCTGGGGATCTGGTTGATGCGGACGGGGGCCTCGATGGGCGGCGACTTGAACGCCACCCAGGACCCGGCGAAGGAGAGCGGGACCGAGATGACGAACCAGATGGAGACGATGACCAGCATGGTGGTGAAGGGCACGGCGCCGGAGGACTGCTTGGCCCAGAGGAACAGGTCGAGGAAGACGTAGACGCAGAAGACGATGCCGGGGACGAGCAGGGGCGTCAGCGCGATGTTCAGCTTCCACTTCTCGCCGTCGAGCGACTTGTATACCCGCGCCGAGACGTAGCCCCCGACAAAGCCCAGTACGGCGTACAGCAGGATCATGATGGTGCCGAGCGACCCACGGTTCGAGGGGGACAGGAAGCCCAGCAGGGCGAAGCAGATAGTGAAGCCGGTCATGACGAAAAGCTGCGCGCCGTTGCCGGTGAGGATGGAGAGAAGAAGGGGGCGCGAAGGCGTGCGGAACACATCACCGTGCACCAGCTTCCAGCCCGAGTCCTCCTGGACTCCGTCCTCGACCACAGAGGTACCGTTCAGATCGTCCAGACCGATCGCATCCAGGCGGTTGTACCTGTCGATATCCCTCCTCAGGGTACGGATGAGCACGGACATGACCGTCAGGACCAGGAAGACGACCATGATAGCCGAGTTGATGAGCGAGAACCAGTGGATCTTGGGGTCGAAGACGTGCAGGTACTTATCCCATCGAGTGGCCCAGGCCTGCGAGGACTTGACCCAGAAGACACCGTAAGAGAACTTGACATTGGTCTGGCCGTCGAGGGACAGCGCGACATGTTGGTACTTGTCCATAGCGCAGTCCGGCTCCGAGTTGCCATAGTCGAGAGATCGGGGCTGGACGATAACTCCCACCACGCGCAGCTGGTTTGGGTTCCCACCGACTTCGTGGTACTCGACGATGATGTCGTAATGATTGTTGAGGGCTGGCTTCTCATCAAAGACCTCGCCCATCAGGAAGCCAGGGCTGTAGAAGTCCGTGTGCGTGAGCTCGTCGGTGATATCCTGCCCACCGGGGAGACCGTCCACCAGCCAGTTCAAGCTATAACCCAATTCGATCTTCTCGTTGACGAACTTGGCCGAGCCAGGGGTGTATTCAACTTCGCAGAGCGCTTTGCAGGTCTCATTAGTAGCCATCTTGAGCTCGAATGGCGATGTCATGATCCTGTCGCCGAACAGGATGCTCCCCAAGCTCTCGCTCACGGAGTGTGGGCCGCCCTCTGGCTGGCAGTACTTGAATATGGGCAGGTAGTAGTCATATGAGACGACGGAGTGTAACATGGTGTCGCCCGGGGGAGCGATTGGTTTTATCGTGTTGACATATAAGGGGACGACATCGCCCTTCTTGTACGAGGTGGGCGCGACACCGGGGAGGTAGAAGGCGGATGCGAGCTCGGGGAGGACGAGGAGCGAGAGCAGCGCCGCCGCCGAGGGCGACGCGAGGTTTGGTATCTGCATTGTCAAAGGGTGCTACAGATTATCGCATTATCCCATGGTCAGCTTGTGAGGTCTCACAGCAGCGGAAGGAAGCTTGGAGAAGGGCACGGTAAAGAGGAAAAAGAAGCGAAGAGATGCGCCGCCATGCGTAGGTTTCAGTCCGGGCAGGGGCAGCCATACCTCTTTAAAGTGGTGGAGCTACCAAGGTACTCATATGGGCTCTCGAGGGGTTGATTCGCTCAGCGCACCGAGCTATTGTCGGGCATGAGAGCGTAAGCCGATGTAACTGATGTAATTGATGCGGACAGAGATGCTTTCTCAATTATGGACTGGTTCTGGTGGAACCCTGCAGGTCGGTGATGCAGAGATAATTGTTTGGTTGGGCGAAAGCGGTGTTTAACTTCTTGAAATATTTAGGTACGGATAATACTGTGTAGGTGTATGTTACTACGTATACTCCGTCCGGATCCGTACACAGTAGACGACTACGTAGGTACCCACTTGGCAGTCCCCCTGTCCAGCAGCCCCTCCCCTAACCCTTGGGGCACTTACAAGCAACCACCCCCCCGCCTCATTGACGGTTGGAAATGGCTTAGTCATCACACCCCTCTGTAAGCCACATGTCAAGTTACTGTGGTTACCAAGACTGCTGTTATCGGCCGGCAAGTTTCCTTCTTATCACAGCTGGACCAGAAAAAAAAAGTCAAGACACGATCTGGAATAACAAATCCTCTTGTCACCCAGCCCAGCCCAGCCAGCCAGTCAGCTAGCCTTCAATAGATCAAATGGCTGTCGCAACGACCTTGCCTGTCCTTTTGGACTCATTGACGCAGTCCCTCTCCTCAACTGTCGAGGCTGCCATCAAGATACCCACGGTTGAGCCCCCGAAGGATGGACTCTCCTTACTCGATGTCAAGAACGAGCTGCTGCTTTCTTATCTGGAGAACCTTGTCTTTCTCATTCTCGTGAAGCTCCGGAAATCGAAGCAGGGTGACTCCGACGACGACGATGACAATGAAACCAGCCTCGAAGATGAGGTCGTCACGAAGTTGGTCGAGTTACGGTTGTACTTGGAGAAGGGTGCCCGGCCACTCGAGGACAAGCTGCGCTACCAGATCGAGAAGGTCCTGCGCGCCGCCGACGATGCGGAGCGCAACGAGAAGGCAGCACAAGCAGCAGTAAAAACCGCATCCGATTCCGAGTCCGGCTCGGACAGCGACGCGGGTTCCGACGACGAGGAGCAGAGCGAGGATGGACTTGCACCCAAGACAGATGTCTCAGCCCAGGCCTACCGTCCCAACTTCAGCAACCTCGCTCGTCCTGCCGCCGCCGACGCGGCTGGCAAGTCCAGCAAGGACGCCGGCGGAGTCTACCGACCTCCCAAGATCGCGCCCACCGCGATGCCTACGACCGAGAGGCGCGAGAAGAAGGAGCGAGGGCCCATGCGGTCCGCGACAATGGATGAGTTCGTTGCCGACGAGTTATCCACGGCGCCCACCGCACAGCCCAGTATCGGTACGAACATCGTGCAGTTCGGCAGGAGGACCAAGACCGCTTCCGAGCGCAAGACGGAGAACGAGAAGCTCGACTACGAAGAACGGAACTTTGTGCGTTTGCCTAAGGAAAGCAAGAAGGACCGCGCCCAGAAGGCATCGCGAGAGGGCCGCAGCACCAGGATGGACTACGGTGGTGAGGAGTGGCGCGATCTTGGTATGGGCGCGGACCGGATCAACAGGGTCACAGGGAGGAAGGACGGCGGCAGGGGCACAAAGGCGCTGTTGGAGAAGAGTCGCAAGAGGGGCCCCGAGACTATCGATGGACCTAGAGGCGATGGAGGCGGTGGAGAGATGGGCGAAAGATACCAGAAGCGACTCAAGGTGCTTGACAGTGGCCGCAGAGACAGAGGAAAGAAGCGCTGAACGCTTCGATCACTATTCTAAATTTCTAGGGGTTCGATTGCCCCCGAATGCATCTAAGGCAGGGCCTTCCTATGTTTTGGGGACCAGAGTTGGATTCAATGGGACTATTCACACTGAGATTGTACGTACGGCGAGAGGTCGAGGTCAGGTCAAGCGGAAGAGAGACGCCGAATATGACGCCTGTTCTTGTCATCACTTCCCTGGTACATTCAAGGGGCAAGTTCACTTCATGGGTTCGACTAATGCAGTCGTTGAGAGCAGGGGCTGCTGCCAATTTTATCCGTGGCCAGTCAGACCGAGAATGGCTGAGCCGCTTCTGGCAGATCTGCACCACGGCTGCACACCTTGTCGTATCCTCTTATTTCCGGCGCATTTGCACATGCCAATTGCATTCAAAATGTTGCATCATGGCCCCACGAGCACCTGCATATGACGTCGCGTCGAAGAGAACAATCCCAAGTAGACAAATAAACTTGGTAGCTTCTGTAATATAATGGTTGAAATATTGTGGTCCTCGAGTATCAGCTTCACATATGGTGCAACATCACATGCTTCCTTGACTGTTCATTGATCTCATTCCATGCCATTGATATCTTGTGTATTTATTCTGGCCTCCTGTAATGCGCCTTGTCTTGGGATTCCCCTTCCTTTCTTCTTCTACCCACAAGTTTTCTTGCATCAATCAACCTTGCACACCTCTCCACGCATCGCAGATTGGCTCAGCTAGGTTCAGGATGCCTACCGAGTCGAGAGTTGAGAACCCTTTGGTGCACCCGTTCCTCTTCGGGTTCCAACTATACCAATACATCACAGGATTGATCCTGTCGCCTGCTCCTCCTGACCCGACGAAGCCCCTTAATAGGCCCAAGATTGCCATCATTGGGGCCGGCATCACTGGAGTCTCGGCCGCGGCACATTGTGTCGGCCATGGCTTTGATGTAGTCATCTTCGAGGCCGGCGGGGAGGAGAACCTAGGTGGCATCTGGAGCGTAAGTGGGACCTGTCTTTGTGTGCCAGCCTCCTGAGACTCGGATACTCACATAATATCAGCGGGTGAACAATACGTCGAGCCTCCAGATCCATTCAATGATGTACCGATTTCATCCCTCAGTGCAGTGGCAGCGGGGGTACCCGGACCGACAGCAGATCTTAAGCCAGCTCCGCCAGCTTTGGGAGAAGTACAACCTTGACGAGAAGACGAGGTTCAATACCAAGATTGAAAAGGTCTACCAGGATGAGAAGGGCCGTTGGGTCCTCAACGACCCTTCAAACGGGAGGTTTGATGGCCTTGTAGCTGCCGTTGGTACTTGTGGTGCTCCGAAGCGTAAGAGAACGCCGCCTTCCGAAACATCGAGTTCCAGGACATGTACTCACACTGCATATCAGGGCCCCACGTCCCAGGCATGGAAAACTTCCGCGGGCCAGTGCTCCACTCGAGCGAGCTGACTGGTAAGGATGCCAAGGGCAAGAAGATAGCCGTCATCGGCGGTGGCGCCAGTGCCGTTGAAGCGCTCGAGTACGCAGCGGATGAGCAGGCCGCCAAGGTCTACATCCTCGCCCGGTCCGACAAGTGGATCATCCCGCGGAATCCCATCATCAATATGCTCCTGGCGTTCAACATCTTCGGTCAGGAGACCGTTCTCTCCTGGATCCCCGAGACACTCCTCAAGAAATTCTTCTACCGCGATCTTCAGGATGTTGCGCCGTATAACAAGGGCATATTCACGGACACGCCCATGGTGAATTCCGACGTGATGGATAAGATGCGCTCCGGTGAGGCAGAATGGGTAAGGGGCGACATCGAACAGATCGAGGAGGACGGCGTCAGGGTCAACCGCCGAGTGAAGGGCGTGCCCCCAGGCGGCCCAGGGCGGGAGGAGCTCATCGAGGCGGACATGATCGTGCTCGCCACGGGCTTCAAGCGGCCCTCCCTCTCCTTCCTGCCCAAGGACAGCTTCGAGGAGCCCTACGGCGCGCCGAACTGGTACCTCCAGACCTTCCCGCCGCACCACCCGTCCATCTCCGCCATCAACTGCACGTACCTCTCCGCCATCGGCACCGTGGGCAACTGGCACATCGGCATCTACACCCGCATCCTGCTCATGTTCCTGGTCGACCCGCTCACGCGGCCCAACCCGTTCTGGATGGAGCGCTGGATCGACTTCACCAAGGTCCTGAAGGCGAGGAGCCCGACGGGCGCCTTCGACTTCTTCACGTACCTCGAGCTCATCTGGTGGTTCGCCTTCTGTGTGGCTTTCAACCCCTTCAGGTGGAAGTGGGCCTTCTTCGTCTTCTTCGGGCTGGGCTTTGCCCTGCCCAAGAGGCTCGTGCGTGCTGAGGATAAAGTGCGGAATGGGTTTGGGAGGCCGCTTAGTGGTCAGGTGAATCGCGATCAGGGAGTCAGCCTCTGAGTGGCCAAGGAGTCAGATCTTGTTTGAGCTCGGTCGATTGACGACCAGTTCATGTCGTTCTGGGATTGGAGCCTCGGCGAGGTTCACCAGTGTGATAACCGGATATAGTTTCGCGACCTGAAGTAGGATGATTTTAGCGAGATCACCATAGCTAATCAAGTACTCTAGTCCATAATCTCAGTCTCAATATATGACAGTTCAACCTCGATATGTGTACGACTCGGGGCATACAGTTTGTGACATAATCCAACAAAAGTTCGATATCACCACTGCAAAGGCACAAACGGGCATGGCATCGGCTAGCAGCAGTGTAGCCATCGAGCGACAATACCCTCTGGATTCCTTAAAGCAGTTCAATTGGGGGATCTGGTTGTGCACTATATCCATGATCTCAAGTGCTCCGAGCCTGCCAGTCCGGCGCGAAATAGCGAAATCAAGGGCTCCAGTTGTTCCTCGGCCCTTGAACAAGGTGTAAGGATTGCCCTCTTCGGCTTCCCCAGGTACTAAAGGATACTGCTGATGAGCTCCCAAGTCCAATTCCGAGGTGTCCCCACCGCGATGCCTCCCGATGTCACCCACGAGACGACCGCTCTCAGCCCTCGACCGAACCCTTCTTCCCCTTACGAACCACAGTCGAAAGACCGCTGCTCGTATTCGACCAGAAGGGGATTCTGATAGTCCCAACCACTTTGGTAAGCAGCCCCATTGAAGAGGAAGATGTCCAGATAGCTAACAGAGTCTGACACGTAGATGGTGCCGACCTGTTTGTCGCCGCCGGGACCGGGCCAGGTGAAGAGGAAGGGGGAGTCGGGGACGAGCTTGTCGGTGCTGTTGAGAAGGTTGCCTACCAGGGTTGTTTATCAGCAAGGTTGGGCAATATACGGTACACATTCCTATGTGTCTGCTTGGTTCAGGTGGGGGAGGGGGGTAGCGTGGTCTTACAGTCGTGGTCGAACATGTATGCGTCGATCTCTTTGCTGTCGAAGTCATGGCGGATGCCCAGTGTACAGTTTCCATTGGGGTTCGTGGTGCACTTTTGATGGTATCAATTTAGTCTCTGGTTCATTGGTTGCCCCCTCACTGCTCCTCCTCAGCAGTGTAGATGGGGTGTTACTAGTGACGAGGTGCTGCTTACCCAGGTGAGGTTGCCGCCGACGGGGGCAGGCGCAGTGCCCCGGAGGCTGAGAGGCGAAGCCATCGTGGTGATGACCACGGTGGCAACAGCAACGATGAGGGCGGAGAAGAAGGCCTTCATTGTCTTGTATCTTTTTGATGTTTCCTGAATCCTGAGATGATGTTAGGGGTAGCGTTGTTCATTAGTGGGCGCTGTTGTTGTGTTGAGGTATAGTTGAAGTCGAGGGCAGAAACTTGAAATAGCTTCGCGAGGATTTATACTTCGTGTTCGTTCGGCTATGATTCACTAACATCAAGGGGCAGGCTCGAAAAGAAAGCCACAAAGCTACAAGGCAAGCGTAATCAGGTTCGTCTAAAGTTTCCTAAGTACACCTAAGCATGGGAAATGTCAGGACCCTCCCTGGTGCCCTAGTGCCTTCCATACTACTACCTGGACAGTACCGAAGTGACGACCATCACATGTGAAGCAGCAAGTCTCTTTTAACATTCAAAAGAGATGATCTCTGAATGGCTCATTCAATGTTCATGATAAATTGAACCCGCAAATCAGGTAGACAATTATCTTTATAGAGGTCACAGGGGAAAGACTTCTTGCAATAATTACAGAGTGAGGCACGAGTACCAGTGACTGTATGTCGGTCTCAGTGCTTGTCTCTGCACCCATTGTATTTTCCACATCTATATCTAAGTTATGCATGTCATTAGGTCACCTCCTGGCAGCTGCACCAGTTGACCATGTGCTGGTTCTGAACCTCCAAAATCATAATGTCTTGGGCTGGCTCTTCAACCGGCTGCTTCTATTGTCTTCAGCACTTGCTCCAGCCACCATACGTGTATCCGGGTATCATCTGTAAGCTCCGGATGGAAACTTGTACCCATAATGTTCCCCTGCCGCACGGCCACGATGTCATTGAGTTTGCCCTTCTCGACTTCGGTCGTGGTCTCCAGCGCACCTCCTGTGACTCTCGTCGTCCTGTCGGGTAACACCGCCAGGATCTCAACCTGCGCCTTCTTGGAACCCGGATCACCAACCGTAACCCCTGGTTCCACCGAGTCAAGCGTAGCCCCTGGGGCTAACAGCTGTTCAACGATAGGTGCCCGAATGAAGACACCAGGGAAGGGGGCCGCGGAGTCCGAGGCCGAGAGCAGCTCCGATTGTGCCAGGAAGGGCAGCTGCACGTCGGCGATGAAGCTCTCAATCTGTCGACCGAAGTGGTTGCGGTGTACCCGGACGTCGAGACCGCCTATCAGCTCCTGGCCACCCTTCTTCGTGGAGTTGGCCACCTCGGCCAGCAGGATCAGCCCTGCACAGGTGCCCCATGTGGGTTTCTGAGCAGCTCTGGGTGGTACTGTCAGCGACTCCTTTGTTGATCATACCTTTGGGGCACTTTAATAGCTAGTATCCATTCCACTTACTTTACAAACTCCCTCAACGGCTCTAGGAGCCCTGACTGCGCTGCTATCAGGGCGATGGTGGTGCTCTCACCACCTGGAATGATGAGGGCATCGGATCTTGCCAGATCTTGAGGATTTCTGACTTCGATGAACTCAAAAGAATATTTTCTGTCATAGTTTGGCGAAGTAGCGAGATGTTGTGCTGATTTGTGAAGCAGTGTGAGGTGTTCGTGGAAGCCACCCTGAAGGGCCAACACGCCGACTGTGACCACCATATTCTGCTTGATGTGATTGTTATACTTCGTAATACTTTGCCGGGGCGACAGAGGTTGAATTGGTCGAATAGGCTGAATAATAGCAACGAGTCGTGACATGCAAGCTTAGTAAGATAGTATGCTATGTCGCGAATACGCAGAACGGATGACTGTCCTCGGAGTGTCGGTTTAAGGAGGCTTAGGCGTTGTTCAACATCGAGGATCGGCCGCCAGTGCCGAGACTTGACCTTCAACTACCAAAGTACTTAAGTAAGTAGTTGATAATGGCTATTAGGAAAAGGTTTTCCAACGTCATGTTATTTGTCATCTGTCATCTCTCATCTGCATTCGCATTTACTGAACCCACATGTCACTTTTCTTTCTCCTTCTTTCCTCTGAGTCACCAGGTCTCATAGGCCGACTGCCGACAACCTAGGTTAATTAATCTAAGCATATGTGGGAACAACTCAGCATATGCTACTGCCCAGGTGTTACTCGCTGACTTGGTGTAACCAACAACCCTCCGATATCCGTAGAGCCAGAAACACGTCTTCACTTCTCAACTTGGTGGCGAAAACGGTAAACACCCCGACGGCAACCCTTCAATTCAGAGTTTACATTGAAGACTTCTGGCAATATATCATTCCATTGCCTTTATTCTGACAATCCGCACAGACTGCCTAGGGACGCACTTCCAACCCAAAAACCAACCCTGACTCACAGCACGATCGGGGCCAGAAGAGCACCCCTTCCCTCCATCATGGCAACCTCGAAAGGAGCTGCCAGCAACACCACCCTCAACCTGGCTGCACCGGCCACAAACGGCAATGCCAATGGCCCCAACAAGAACTCCTTCGCCGTCAAGGCCGGCCTCGCACAGATGCTGAAGGGCGGCGTCATCATGGACGTAGTCAACGCCCAGCAGGCCCGCATCGCCGAGGAGGCCGGCGCCTGCGCGGTCATGGCCCTCGAGCGGGTCCCCGCCGACATCCGGAAGGACGGCGGCGTGGCGCGCATGAGCGACCCGGCCATGATCAAGGAGATCCAGGACGCCGTGACCATCCCCGTCATGGCCAAGGCCCGCATCGGCCACTTCGTCGAGTGCCAGATCCTCGAGGCCCTGGGCGTCGACTACATCGACGAGTCCGAGGTGCTCACGCCCGCGGACAACGCGTACCACGTCGAGAAGAGCGGCTTCGGCGTCCCCTTCGTGTGCGGGTGCCGCAACCTGGGCGAGGCCCTGAGGCGCATCGCCGAGGGCGCGGCCATGATCCGCACCAAGGGCGAGGCCGGCACGGGAGACGTCGTGGAGGCCGTGCGCCACATGCGGCAGGTGAATGCCGATATCGCTAGGGCGCAGGCAGCGCTGGCCAGCGAGGGCGAGGTCGGCCTCCGCGCGCTGGCGAGGGAGCTGGGCTGTGATGTCGCGCTCCTCAAGCAGACGGCCGAGCTGGGCCGTCTGCCCGTCGTGAACTTCGCTGCGGGGGGTGTGGCGACGCCCGCGGATGCTGCCCTCATGATGCAGCTCGGGTGTGATGGTGTCTTTGTCGGGAGCGGTATCTTCAAGTCTGGGGATGCGGCGAAGAGGGCGAAGGCCATCGTCAAGGCTACAACGCATTACAAGGACCCCAAGGTTCTTGCTGAGTGTAGCACGGGACTGGGTGAGGCTATGGTCGGTATCAACTGCGGCAGCATGAGGCCGGATGAGAAGCTAGCTGGAAGGGGATGGTAAAGGAAGAGCCACGGAGCGGACTTGTGGCTTGTGCTTTGATCATTAGTTCTTACTCCTACCTGTGAGCCTTCGTGTGTGTAGTGTATATGTAGATAACCAAAAGCAAGGTGGCCGATGTACAGGATTTCAGATCCAATATTTTCAGGGTGACTATGATTTTACTTTCTATATTCAGTGGTTCGACGCTGTATTTACTAGATCATATTGCCTTCCATTATTTCGTTATTATACACATGGCACCCAGACTGGATACTACTAGGTACACCATCAGATATATAGATGATTCACAGGACACGAGTTACCTGCTCGCTGCTCCCTCTCCCTGATCATCGCATTGACCTCTGCGTCAAGGTCTGCCTCACCCACGACCAACATGGGTTTCGCAGAGCTAGCATCCTTCAGGATCCTGCCAAAGACGGAGTTGGCCAAGATGCCAATGTCCCTGGCGTTGCCCCAGTCCGGAAGGGCAGCCATTCTCTCGAACGAGTCTTTGAGTCTGTCTGCAGCCCGAGCTGGCTTCAGAGCGGTCGTGTCCAGCTTCTGCTCTTCCAGGCGCTGGACGAACAGCTCAACGCATTGCTTCGGCTTCATGTTTTCGAACTGGATCACCTCTGGGAAACGGCTGCTGAGACCCGGGTTTACCTTCAGGAGGCCGTTTATGTCGTCGTTGTATCCGGCGAGAACAGTGACAAGCTTGTTCTTGTATGCTTCCTTGGTGAGGATGTTTAGCATCTCGATCAGGGCTTCCTTCCCGTAATGCTCGTCGTTCAGCCTGTACGCTTCGTCTATGAAGAGCACTTTCCCGAGGGCCCGTTGGAAAACCTTCTGGGTCTTGGGACCCGTTTGTCCAATGTGCTCCCCGATGAGATCCGTGGCTGAGCACTCGTAGACCTGGTTGGTAGCCAGGATTCCCATGTCGTAGAAGACCTGTCCTATCCTGCGAGCAGTCGTCGTCTTGCCCGTGCCTGGCAATATAGTCAGCTGTCTGGACTGTCAAGTTGAGTTGACAGAGGTTTAGGAAGTCTCACCTGGAGGACCTCGGAAGAGGTAGTTGAATGGAATCTGCGACCTAGGGTCCATGTCAAGGGCCTTACTATTCTGCACCACGCGAGAGTATCCAACCAGCTTCTCGACTATATCATTGGCACCAACAAGATCCTTGAAAAGGTCCTTGATACGGGTCTCAGCCTGCTTTGGCCTTTCGAAATCGCTGTCAAAGTCTTCTGACTCTAGCAGGAAGGGATCGTGTTTGTCGTCGCGCCCAGCAAGTCGGCCTTGCTGATGCTCTTTGGCTCTGTTCAGGACAATATCGACCTCGCCGGCATTACCGAAGTTGAGATGATTCCGTGCCCTAGATAGTACCTCCATAGCGACCTGCTTTGCATCGTCGGTAGCCGTGAAGCCTTGTTCCTGGAGCTTCCAGTCCAGAATCTGCCGGAGCTCTCCGTCCGCAAAGTCATCGAACTCGAATGCGGAGGACATAGGGAACCTCCTACTCAGACCCGGGTTGACATGCTGGAACATCCTCTCCATGCGGTCCCTGTAGCCAAGGAGCAGAACGCACCGGTCCTCGTTAGCCGTTCCTTGGATATTGGCAACCAATGTGTCCACAATCGCAGTCTTGTAGATGTTACCCGAATGATCGTTCGTCGGGTCTGACTTGTCAGAAAGAGCATACGCCTCGTCAATGATAAGTACTTTGCCTCTTGTAGACGCTAGAATCTGTTTGGTGATGGCCTCTGATTCTCCAATGTATTGGCCGATGAAGTCCGAGGGGTTCTTGACGACGACTTCTCCGTCGCTAAGCAGTCCAATGTCGACCATGATTTGTCCATAGTACTTAGCCACGGTAGTCTTGCCGGTTCCAGGATTGCCGAGGAAGATCCTGTTCATGGAACAATCAACGATAGGCTTCTCGGCGATCTCGCGGTCATAATTGATCTGCAGCCGGTGGACGAGCGACTTCAAAGAGTCCTTGACAGTCTTCAACCCAACCATCTCCTGGAGCCCCCGCCACGCTTTACTATTCTCAAGTGCAGTCGAGGGTGGCGGGCCCACGAGGTCTTCCATGGTGAGAAATAGGTCATCAGTCTCCTCCTTCAGCCTGCGTGCTTTCTCCAGCCTGGTAGCTTGTCTGAAGAGTATGCGCATGAGCGTGTTCTCAACTTCCCGTGCGTTGCCAAAGTTGGGGGCCCCACGACCCCGGCCGATGCGGCGCGCCGCCATGCGCATATAGACACCGTTGGTTCCTTTGTCGACCTTCATCTTGCCGTCGAACTTCTCGTTGAGCTGCTTTTGGAGGATCTGAAGCAGCTCGACATCTTCATAGTCGTCAAACTTGACAGTGAATGGTATGCGACTTTGGAGGCTATCATTATGGCTCAGAAGTGTCTCCAGTTCCTTTCCGTAGCCGATGAGGATGAAGATGACCTGGCCCTGCAGGCGTTCCATCTCAGAGATGATAAAGTCCAAGGCTTTCCTCCCAGTGCTGCTAACATTCGGTCTGAGAAGGTGAGCATCGTCAATGATGACGACCCCCTTTTCGTCTTCCAGCTTGTATGAAATGATGTTCTTGAACTCATAAACTCCCTCGTAAGCCAGCTTCGAGCCGCTCGTCACCGCTATGTTGTCGTCGACGAGTTTGAGGGACGTGAGGAATTTGGCAAACAGATTTGCGAAGGTCGTTTTTCCACTCCCTGGATTTCCCGTCAGAAGTGTGTTGTAATTCTCCTTGCTGGGATTCACATCCTGTCGACGCGCAGTGTCCACAAGTGTCTTGATCTCCAACATCCTTGCTTTCACTGATTCAAAGCCGATCATGTCCATCACCGAGTCGATATGACTGTTCTCCTCTTCTGTAGTCTTCTTCCGGTCTTCCCAGTCCTGCTTGGCTTTGGATATGGGAATGGACCAAGCATTGGGGTCCTCAGCTTTCAGCGACTTCTCACCGTCCTCTTCGGTCGTTGGTGAGTTCTGTTCATCTGATGCTGGCATCTTCCCTTTCCTAGCATCTTTGTCTTTTTTCGACGCCTCATCACCGTCTCCGTCCGCCTCGTCATCGCTCGTTACATAGTCAGAGTCGTCGAGTTCCTTGTTTTGCAAGCGCTCGAGCTTTTTCTGTAGCTCTTGCAGCTTTTGCCGCTCTTTCTTGTGGTCCCTTCGAGACCGAAGAACCTCGCGTTGATAGGAAATCTCGTCTACCATGTCCTGGGTCTCCTCCTCGTCGGCCTTTTTCCTCTCCTCCCTCTGCTTCTTGAAAGCTGCTGCCCGTTGAGCCTTCTCTTCTTTCGTGAGCTTCTTTAGTGGCGTTGAGGTGTCATCTTGTGAATTCGAAGAGCCTTTGGAATCTTGGAGCCGAGTGGAATCAACCTCAGGACTGTGGGATGTCTGTTCCGACTTCTCGGGGAGTGCGGTCTCCTCCGTCGTAGCGACTGGCGCTCCTTTATCTAATTGCTTGATCTCAGCAGCCTCCGCGGAGCCTGCCGCTTCATGGGTAGATTCGTTCTTGTCGACTTCCTCCTTGTCTAACGAAACATCATCGGGCTTTCGTGTGTCTTCACCTGGCGTGTCTTCATTTGGCGTGCCTTCACTCGTCGTGTCTTCGGTCGGTGTGTCTGTTCCCGAATCCGTGCTGCTATCACTCATTGGAACTTCCGTGAGAGCTGACCCAGCATCGCCGGGCACCTGTTCACGCGGACCTGATCCTGCTGCGGTGCCGTTGCTGGTGATATCTCCCTCAAGCTTAGAATTTTCTGAGCAAGTCGTGCACTCAGAAGTCAATCTGTGCCCGCAGTGATGTCTGATCTCGAGTTGAGCGTCTTTGGCGAGAGCCTGCTGCAGTGTTTCGATATAGAATAGTCTTGATGCATCATCTTGCGTGATATCAAATTGCAAGTTGCATCCTGCCAGCTGGCAAGATCCCATTTCATCACTGCTTTCCAGTATTGCTTAGCATTCAGGACTTGTCTTCTCGCCTCATGGTAAAGGGGCGGGTGAGCATGGAAAATATGCGAGTCTTCAATCTTGTCAAATGATTAACATACCACTGCAAGGACTTTCCATCCTCCTTGTACTCTAATTTCAAGTCTCCAGAGAGCCTAATTATTGCTTTTTTGTCCTTATGGTCTTCACAAGAGACATCAAAATATGTGTCAAGGGAGTATTGGCCCGGCTTGAATTTCGGGCGTTTCGAGGTTGACTGATTGCCTGTGTGTGCTGGTAGGCAATCCGTCGTCGAGCCTGTGTGGTTAGATTCCTTGGTGACTGCCATGTTCGTGATATATGAGGTTGATCAATGGTAATATGGCCTGCAGGAAAGAGCAGCATAAATCCAAGTCTGAATTGGATGCATCCTTCGGTCCCTTTGGAGGGAAGTCAGTATATATGAAAGTAATACTAACACTCAGGCAGAGCCTCGTTAAGACTCTAGTAAGCACTAAGTCGTAGTGCAGCCACTGAGGCAACCTTTCGGCCATTCTGTAGCCCGTGAGTCAACCCCGGGCCAGTATCCAGTATCCACCCTCCCAGGCAGCTAGGATGGTGTGCCACGAATTCAAGGGCTTGGGTGCATATAATGAGCTGCATCGGCTAGTTCATTGGACGCATATGCTACGTGGGCTGCAATCGATAGGCTGCGCCGCACGGCGGCTCTGCACCCCCTGGGGCATTGAGGCCACCACTGCCTAGATAAAGCTGTCACGACCCAGTTTAAGAAACCAGGCATTTGATGTGTTGTGCAGCTAAGCCTCGTACAGGATCCCCTCTGTGGCAGGTCAATGGTAACATAGTTTCTATACGCCATCATGTTCGCCTGGTTCCAGTTTATCCGCACGTCTTCCCCAGAAGTAATCAAACAAGTCGCCGGCAAGCACACCGTCCACCGCCAACAACCCACCCTGGGAACCCGTAGACCAGATAATCAAACATATCGGCGTTGCCCGTGGGCATGTGCAGCATCACTCGGTGACTTGGATCCTTGATCATCCGTGGTCTATGTTTATGCCGGGAATTCTCCTTCTCGTCAAGCGTTTCCGAGGTCGGACACAACCATCCTGTCGGACGTTACGGTTCGCGGTTGGGATCCTGCAGGCGAAACTCAATCCACGTCGGTTTTGAGATTTATGCGAGCGCACTCCATAGCATACTTCGCAGAGTTGCGGTAGAAGGCAGTCCGTAATGACGAAACAATGGCCAACAAGGAGTGGGACAATTGTCTTCGCGCCGTAAGAAACGCACCACACGAATCTAGGCCCAAACGTGCTGTCTTCAAGGCCTGATCAGCATGAAAGCGCAGCGCACCGGCCAAAAAGACGGCTTCACCGGTCGGACTGGAGTGTGGAACTTATATCGCGGCCAAGTTTCCACTTCCAAGCGGGAGTACGAATAGAGACCGATTTACTTGGGCCGCTATATATAAACCTTAGTATATAAGTGTGCTGAAGAGACCGGCTGAATACGTACACTGGTAGAAGCTGCACTTCGCTCCCGAAGTCCTCGGTTTGCTGACAATGACAGCACTTGTTGGTTAACAGAATGTGAAACGGCCCGCTAGGCTTCTTGCTGCAACGAGACTACACTCTCGTGTTAGGTTCGGTTGCACAGGCGGAACATAGTGTGAAGACTTTACTATATCGCGATTCTCCTCGCTGCTTGACCCTTGTGGCGTCCCACAGCTGGGTCGCAATGTTCAACCACCATTCAAAAGTCCTCGACAGGGTCTCGAATTGACCGAATATCTCCTCTCGGTCTCGTCACCGCTAGTGCGGAAGCCTCCAGCCTGGTCCCTGGGTTTGAAGGGTGAGCCATTCCTCGGACCAATGCCGCACTTCCAATGTTTGGCCG